>APFE030215786.1:87915-175597 GCA_000404065.3 Pinus taeda
GCCAAGATACTAGTACGTAGGTGCTGGCCTACAGAAGGCTACAACCTTCTCTTTCTTCTAGGGACCATGTTTCATAAATTTTCAGACTGGATCCATAAAAATCAATCAATCATCAAGAATCAACCAATCTCCTTTCCACCAATTAGATCTGAATTAAGTAGATACTTCTCTGACAGCTGTACCCAAAACACAGTACGATAAACCACACACCAAACATTGAACCCATAACACAGTAGCAATAAACAGAAGCAGCTAGATCACAACTTAAAGTATATACGCTATTTCAATAACCTGCAACATGCATGTATACACTTCTGTGTTTGGAACATCCTGCGCATACGTTGTTTTCATTCACTGAACCAGTGTGTATACGCGTCTTCGCTTCACTAAACCTGTGTACAGATCTATAAAGGATAATTCGCTCTTTCAGATATTCAAAAACACTAATTAACCCAGATTATCAGTGTTATAGATCAAGCAAGCGCCACATATAACAGATCAAAATCATGTAAATATACTCTCATTCAAGCTTAAAGACTATGACCCATCAATAGAACTTATCCTTCTTCTTTGCGCTAAGGTTCCTCTTTTATTCAGATCTAGATCTGCACCATAACCCAATTACCAACATTTAGATCTACCAATTTTCAGATATTCAATGATAATTTAGATGATCATTTACCACAAGATCTCCTTCCTCTTTTATAGTCTTAGGCCTTCCACAATACCACGGTCCAAAACCATAACATTTCATTACCATGAACCCAAAACTAGGGATCAACACATCTGACGAGTCGCCGTGGTCCAAAACCATAGGTTCAAATCCCAAGGACTAACTACCATGTACCAAGAGTAAGTCCCCAACATATACGCGTTTTTTTAACGTATAACCCACGTGTATATGCGTTTTTGTCTATATTAACCTGCGTATATGTCTTTTCTTCTTTCTGAGTGCCTGAACTGAGATCTGCCACTAGAGTGAGTTGCCATCAAGTACAACACCTGTGCCATAGTACCAAACCAAAATCATAATGCCAACAACATTCTATGTTTTTCCTCCAAAATCTAAAGGATTTTGACTTCAATTTTGCAGAAGGGATCTTGTAAACAAGTCCATAAGTCTCACATTCTATGTACCTAGTGCATAGAAATTAACGTTTTTGGTGTTTACTCTAGTTTTTTTCTCTTTTTCATTCCAGTGGCATTTCTTTCATTAGAATTAAACATTCTATATCAGATATAGTATCTTGGAAGGAAGTTATTTTATTTTTCACCTGTAAATATTACTACTAACTTTTCTATATTGTGTTTATGTCTCCTTGGCTTAGAAATTGTAATATATGGTTTGTCTAGAGGCACAATGGAACTCTATAGCATGAGGCTATTGCCAACACTTTGTTTCCTAAATCTCTGGGTTCAGGACTGACTAATTATAAATGAGAGTGTGAGCATTTCTCTCACAGTCTTCCCTTTAAACTATACATTTCCTCTTATTCCCTCCTTATTTAATTATTATTATTATTATTATTATCTATCTATCTATCTCCATATATATATATATATTATCTATATATATATATATATATATAATATATATATATATATATATATATATAACTATACATATAATATATTATATATATATTATATATAATACTTATATATATATATATATATATATTAATTTTTTATAAAAATTATTTATTTAATGATATACACTACCTTTGAAATTTATACAGAGGCACAATATCTTAAGACTCAAACAATTAAGTTTCTAGATAGCCAACGGTTGTGAGCTTTTCCTTTAATTTTATAATTTCTTAGAATTTACTTTTATGGTTTTAGTGTTTCAATATTATCATCAAGAACCTCTATACCAAACCTAGATAGCCTTTAATCATCTGAAAAAAAGAAAAGTTAGTCTGTAACAATAATCTTTCACTGAATTATATATAAATATATCCATCTTGCAATTTGATTTTCCTTGGATTTCATACATCCATATATTTGTTACTTACTATCTCATTAACAAAAGGAAACTTATATTTATGTGTATCCTTCAAGGAATTGTATGAAGGCCCCCACTTTCCTCCCAACCTTGAAGCACCATTTCATTTTAGTTTCCCCTAATATTTCCTTTGAATATCAGCAAATGTTTTACAGAATTTTAATATGAATGACACCTCCTAAATGCTTAGTAGAATCCTACTAATTTCTCTGGGTTTTACTATCCATTCTCTCCCACTAGTAATCCTTTTTAGGAATTGTCTTTATTTCCCACAATCCTTTATAACATAAGCCACATTATTTCATTTCTCTCTAGACATACAATAATTTATTGTGGTCTTTATTTGTCAGTTTTCTTCTCTTTTTCCTTGCATGTTGCAATGATTTCTAAAACAATATGACATATATGATGATTTTTATTTTTCTTTAGATTCCTCCTCTCTACGCATAACTAACTTCAACCATTCTTCCCTAACAGTTAGAGGTTAATATCTCATATTGGCCTTTAACATTTTCCTTAGAGAATTAGCATGTAAAAACAAAATAATTTCTAATTGCATTATTGGAAAATTATATTTATATCATCATATCTATCACATGTCATACTAATCAGGTGATCAAATCTCCATTCAAAATGAAAGTGGCTACAACTTTAAACTACCACCAAATCGAAGTTCTTCTCATTATGAATCCAATGATATTCATTTCACCTCAATCTGACACTGGGAGCTCAAGTTATAGCCCGCTGACCGTTTTCCGAAATACATAAAAAAGGGAAAAATTTGGGTGCTCATTGAGTTTTTTGGGTTTTTTAGGGCCAATGGTAGGCATCCACTTGGCCTCCCTTCATTGGTTAAAATTTGTAGGTTTCCATTGGTTGGTATTGGTTAAGGTGGAACAATAACAGGAAGCCACATAGGCCAATGAGAGGTAGCTTCGTGTCCTCCCCACATTGGTCTAAAAGTTTATTATGGAAGCCAAATAACCCACGCGAGTCGAACTCATGACCTCCCACCAAGAAACCACAAGATTTACCACTAGACCATCACATGTTCCCTGTTATATCTATGGCAAGAACTATATTAAAGTGTTAAGCACACAAAGTATGGTGGAGGGTGTCAGCCCCTAAGAGCCTAGCCCCAAGATGCATGCACAACCATGTGACCAAAAGATGAAGATAACAAGAATGGCAGTATGGGGGGAGGGGGAAATCCTAGGTTCCATGACCACCATGTTATCCATCTCTAAAAAAAAGGAGCTCATCGAGAAGGGTGAGCGGTCAGCCCAACCATTCATCGCGTCGCCCATATGTCCACATTTTTCAGCCTTAAGGGATTAGAGGGTGAATTAAAAGTCCAATAAATTCCACCCACGGAAGGTCAATTTTGTCACTCAGTTAATGACTTTTAGGGTGGAATTGTAGGATGGTTAACAATTAAGTTAATGGATGAGCTTGTAGCTCATAATGCTTTGTGGTTTTGACCAATTTGTGGTAAAAAGGATGCTACCTTGGGGTTTTTGGATGCTCTGAATCCATTGGTGACCTATGTTTTATGTTTTTAGCACATCTAGATGGCACTCTTATAGATTTTAGGCTAAGGTTTGTATGGATCAAAAAAGGATTGGTAGCATTTTCTGAGATGTTGAGCATGAAGAAGACCTTCATGAAGGGGTTTCTTCACCTTCAGAATTCATATGCAATAGTTGACACTTTCAAGGTTGAAATCTTGGACATTTTTCTCTCTATGTCAAGATGAGGGAATCTTTGATTATGTGCTTCTTTTTGCATGTATGCTCTTTTTTAGATGAGGTCTAAGGTCTTTATAGAAGACTCCTTGTATTGTTGTACCTTACAAGGTGATTGGAGGTTGTCATGTTGTTTTTATGTGAGAGTTCTCTGAAGGAGAAGATTTCCTTGAAGGGGTAATAGCCACATAATCATCATCATACTTTATGTATTTCAATTTTACATTGAAATATGAGTGGTCTAGTCCTCTTAACAAACCCAAAGATGTTTCCCACAAGGGGTGAATTCTGTCATCAAACCTTGTGTTGTTCTTCTCTTTTCTTACATGAATTATATGTGTTATGTTCATTATCATTAACTTGCACAGGATAACTACTTGCCTAAAGGGACACTAAACAAACGTGTTGCTTCCGAAGACCCATTTTCATGCTTGCAAAGCATGAACATGATCTTAGTTTTTGTTTGATTTGATTGTGGAAAGAGAGGCAAGAATCACCTATTCGATTTTCAGATTAGTTTGGTATCAGAGCATAAGTTGACCAAGTTGCAAGATGGGCAGAAAAAAGAGTATCCATGGTCTTTAAGAGATAAATTTGGCTCTTCGAATGGAGAATATAGAGTTGAGAAGGATGTGGGATACAACTAAAGAGGAGAATGGGCACGTGCACTTTGTGTTGTAGGAAGTGCTTGATAAGAATGTTTTAGAAAGCGTTACTCCTACACTAGCGAAAGAGACCTCTAACATGAACCCAGTATGTGCTCATGGTTCAAATAGTGGTTTTTGACCATATGTAGAAGATGATGCACGTGAGTTTTGTAAGCATCTCCAAGAATGATATGCTATGGTAGTAGAAAAGAGTGGATGATTAAATTCATATACAAGTTGGCTATCATCCTCATCATAAAAAGTGGAAAGGATGCATGACATGTTTAAAGAGGTAATCAGTATCTCAAGTACTGCTCCTTCCATTCATTTGCATAATAACTCTTTTGTGCCATTTGAGTAGCATACCAAGATTATAGGTATGAGGTTTCTCTCTAAGATGGGATATGAAGGTGGAGGTCTTTGTAAAAATGGTAAATGCATTACCAATCCAATTATGGTTGAGGAAATACCAAAGTACTAGGGATTGGGATATAGCTGAGGGGAGTTTGGAGAATGCTCCAAAATGGTTGAGTTACATCAAACATTTGAGCTTGATATATCAACACCTTGTGACAACTCTAAAGACAGGGATAACCCTCAGGAGTGTTTTCCAATGCGTGGAAACTTTAAATACTTGTGGAATAAGTACCATTGCACATTTTTTCATGCTTCTTACCATTGCGTAGCTTTGTGAGAGCAACGTATAGTAATGGTCAAAATAATGAATTAAATACTAGGAATAAAAAATAATGACTTTCTTTTTAAAGAAGATAACCTAAAAGCCTAGGAGAGGCAAGATTTGGATAGACTTTTTGTAAAGATGTTTTATAAATTGTTTGTAAATACTTATTGTCATTAGGTATTTAGGTACTTTTGTAAAGCGAAAATCATTGTCACTATGTTCAACAAGTAGATGTTTTCATTGATATCTGTATTGACTTTTTATAATTCCACATGGACAAGGAATTTTTAGAGAATGTACAAAGTTTTTCGTTCAAGTTTGTCTACGAATTGTCACATGTTCACTGATAGAAGTATTCAAGATGAACCTTCTATGAATCAAATATTTGTTTTAGATATTGTATAAGATGATTGTGTTTGTAGGTGAGGCCAATGTTGTCATTGAACATTTTTACAATAGTGTACTTTTCATGTACAAGCTCAGTTTGGGGACTCGAAAGAATATTCATTTTTCTTTTGAGTTCCAAGATGGAATGAAGTTTGTCTTCATCAATTTATTACTTCAATATGAAGTGTTTTAGAGACATGCAAATATGAGATTAAAGAGAATGTTCAGATTCCACTCATCGATAATTTTTTCCTACAAAAACAATAATAATTTTGGTTTGATTCTTGATAGGACAATATGTCTTCGTGAGGATGATAAGTGAAGTGCCTTAATTGGGGCTTGAAGGGCACCAATTGAAAATTTTTCAATTTGGATTGAGCTTTTGGGTATTTCTGAGTTGTAGCCTCTTTATATGAACTAGGGAAGTAAACTTTTGGAGTTGAAAAGTTCATAGTGAGGAGGTGTGATCAGGTGATCAAACATGCAATGGGAAATTAAAGTGCCCAAAACTTCTTGAAACCAGTGCCAAATAGAAGTGATCATCATTTCGATTCTAAGGATGTTCACTTCACCTAAATCTGACATGGGCAGGTCAAGTTATAGCTTTCTAACCATCTTCCCAAATAGGCAAAAAATTGGCAAAAGTTGGGTTTTGACTGCATTTTTTGGGTTTTTGAGGGCCAGTGGTATGCTTTTACTTGGCATCCCTTCTTTCATCAAAATTTTCAAGTTTCCATTGGCTGGTATTGGTTAAGGTGCACCAATAGCAGGGAGCCACATGGGCCAATGGGAGGTAGCCACATGGCCTCCCCACACTGGTCTAAAAGTTTAATATGGAGGCCCAAATTCCCATGGGATTCAAACTCATGACCTCCCAGCAAGCAACCACAAGACTTACCCCTAGACTACCAGATGTTCCTCGTTATACCTATGGAAAAAACTATACTAAAGTGTTAAAAACCCGAAGTATGGTGGATGGGGCCAACCCCTAAGAGCCTAGCCCCAATACGCATGCACAAGAACATGACCACAACACTGGGATAATAGGAAGGGCATGATGAAGCGGGGGGGAGCTTTAGGTTCCATGACTTCCATGTCACGCAGCCCCAAAGGAAAATGGGTGTGGTGGGAAGGGCGGGCGGTTAGCTCATGCCTTGGCCCTGTGGCCCATATGTCCACGTGTTTTGGTCCTAAGGAGTTAGAGGGTGAATGAATAGTCCAACAAATTTGACCTACAAATGGTGAATTTGTGGCTCAGTTATTTATTTTCAGGGAAAATTGTGGGACTGTTAGCCATAAGGTAGAAATTCTAAGATGGTTAACAGTCAAGTTCATGGATGAGATTGTAGCTGATAACGTTTTGAGATTTTCATGAATTTGAGCTCAAAAGGAGGCTACCTAGGGGTTTTTGGATGCTATGAATCCCTTGGTGACCTCTGTTTTATGTGTTTATCATAATTAAATGGCTTTTTTTTCAGGTTGGAGGCTAAGGGATGTATGGATCAATTAAGGTTTTGTAGAATTTTCTGAGGGTGTTGAGCATGAAGAAAAACTTGTAGGGGTTTCTTCACCATTAGAATTCATTTGTAGCAACTAATACTTGCAACGTTCAACTCTTGGACATTTTTCTCTCTAGGTAGATATTAGGGAATCTTGGATTATATCCTTCTTTTTGCATGTTTTCTCTTTTTGATATGAGGTTTATCATCTTTGCAGAAGACTCCTTGTATTGTTGTAGTTTACATGGTGATTGTAGGTTTTCATGTTGTTTTTATGTGAGAGTTTTCTGAAGGAGAAGATTTCCTTGAAGCTAAAATAACCACATAGTAACATACTTTATGTACTTCAATTTTACACTGAAATATGAGTGGTCTAGTCATGTTGACAGACCCAAAGATGTAGCCTAGTAGGGTTGAACTCTCTCATCAAACCTTGTGTTTCTTTTCTCTATGCTTACATGAATTATATGTGTTATTTTCATTATGATTAACTTGCACATGAGAACTAATTCATGCTTAGAGGGACACTAAACAAACCTTTTTTTTAAAGACCCATTTTTCATGCTTGCAAGGCTTTAACACAGTCCTAGCTTTTATTTCGTTTGATTTTGGAAAGAGAGGCAGAAATCACCTATTCCATTTTCAGATCACATACAATTTTCTCCAACCAATGATTAAATAAAACAAGTCACAGAGTAATTTTATAGGGGCATTAAAATCACACACAAAAGGAATGAGATGTCATTTACCTAACAAAGAGTTTATATTTTTTTCCCGTGCATTTGAATTGCACTTGTTTGCTAACACTTTACTCTTGCACGTAGCTAAAATGTCCTAGAAACTTCTACACCATTGTTCCTGTGGGAGACACTGTGATTGAATTGTGAGAAAAATAGTTGCACAATGTTGAGAAAAAACCCCTCATGTCATGAAACTAATATAACAAGCACCATAAAAACTAGAGGAAAAATTGTTAGTGTGATGAAAATAGTAAAATGATGACCCATGACAACATTACGAAGAAAATATTTCTATAATGAGCCCCATCTGACCGCCCAAAAAAAAACATACATGCATTATCAATGTGGATGCTAAAATGTCCATGATAAGCACCTGGTTGATGCACATGTAGAGAGACTAAATAGAACTAGTGCTTACAACTGTCACATTACCTTTTAAGTTGTTGATAATTTTTTTTATATTTTATTCATGATATGTATTAGATAGTCAATAATCGTGTATAACAATGAGAATAATAATTCTCTACCCATGTTAAAAGTATTACACCTTCGAGATATCATACACACATGTTTTATAACTATAATGTACATATATTTCAAACAAAACATACAACAAAATCGTACAACATTGTCTACTAATATGATTCTAGCCCAGAACTGATCATTCAAATATCCTGCGTTGAATTTTCAACTCATGTAGATCCCAAAATAATAAGATAATGAAAAGCTATGTAATAAAAATCATTAATCACCTAGACCTCGGTGTCCAAATGACTAGTAGGATAATTAATTATCCCCACAATCAATACACCCAAAGAAATTAACTCAGGGGAATGGTGGCACCTCTGGAACACTCTTCCTAATGCCCATAAAACAATACGAGGTGACAATGGAAACAAATCATTTCCTTATACTTTATGAATTTATCAGGCTTGGTACACTCATCTACCTAATCACCAAGATAAGAAGCATGTTAAGAAGGCCATCATTGATGGCAACAAAGGTCAAAAAATCAAGCCGTTAAAGATTGAAGGTGGCAGACACAGATGGTTTGAGGGAATAGTTGTAAGATTTGTAGCCATGGTCAGGGAGTGTGGTTTTCCTTACAATGGAGACAAAGGATGAGGAAGGTTTCCTCTCCATCACTTGCATGGGTAGGGATATGAATATTTCAATGAAAGAATTCGTTGTCATCATCACCACAAGGTAGCAGATGTTGAATCCTAGGATCTATGCAACATAGGACACCATATGTCGGCTCTTAAAAATGTGATAGGTCACCATTTTATTGGCATATTGATGGCCAAAATTAACCATCATTAGTATTGGGTACATCACCCATTCAAGGCCCCAATTATACTCTTATCCATCTGAGATGGTGATTCTGACTCATTAAATCAGTTTAGTTACCCTTTTTCTGAAATTAGCGTAAAATAATGTTAATCTAATCTAACTCTATTTAATATACCTTTGGACTATTAATGTATAATATTGCATGTTTTCATAAGTAGGTAGAAGGAAAGAAATACCCTTTCTATGACAACCTCAAAATTATATTCTTTTATGTTAGCTAAAACAAGGGCTCATCCAAGTCACAAAGATGTTTGTATTGCAGAAGTGGACTTTTAAAAATGCGCTAAATTAGTTTAAATGAAATGAAATCTATCCTATATGTAGATAGTAAATATATTATATCTCAGTTAAGAGAAGGATTAGTCCTACTTTCAATCAAGAGAAGAGCATTAAGTAGGATGTATTTGAATTTAAGTGTGAGATGAGCTTGCTGATTCATGAAATAGTTGATCAAACTTTCAACTAATAAATTCATTCTTAGAGTCATTATTTAAGTTGAATCCATTTTGAAATGTATCATCACATTAATGAAATATGTAAACTAATGTAACAATTATGAGGAGAAAATGAAAATCATGCATCCAACAATAGGTAACTAGGAAAGAAAGGATGTTAATTGAATATGAATGTGCTACTCAACTATGTTCCAATAAGATATTATCGTGAAAAAAAATATACCTTCATCAGTTTAAATAAACATATAGTCACATGAAATTACAATAGTTCAATTCCATAAATAGTAAATTCACAATTAACATAAACAGAAGAAAAATTGAGGATTAAATAATTATAATATGAATGAGTAATAGGAGAAATACGACAGTACACTAGATCCTAAAACTAATCAATATGGTCCTGCCACAAAATTCCCCTTTCAATTTTTCTCCTTGCAATAGTGCCAAGTTCTCATCGTTCTAGAAATTTCCTTTCCCTCATTCTATAGAAAAAATACCTCCCTTTAGAAAAATGTAACAAGTATTCTCCTTTTGTATAAATCTAGATCCCCATAAAGTTTGTGTCGTTTCTCCTTTTATGATCATTTGAGTTTATTTTTGTCCATAGATATTTGGGCTTTTTTGTTGGTGTTGGATATCACCAGCATATAGGGGGTCTTCCCGATGTGAAGTTCCAATTATACCTCACATAGTTTCGATTTGGAGCCCCATACGAAGTATCACCCTCAACACCATATCACAATGGTTTTCCATTGTTTCAGTGGATAAGATAAGAGATTATAAACACATAACCTTTGAATAAACAAGTCAATTGACATTGTGAAACTCCAATTGAAATGTGTAAAAGGAGGCTTTCATGAGAGGGAAATAAAGAGTGAACCTCTAGAGGAAAATTAATAGTATTACCCAGAGAGAGACACACAAGAGTAGGGAAACATATATTAGTTATCTAGCAAAATATTTTAGATAGAAACAATGATCATTAAATAAAATACAATACACATTCAACAATGTGAGCACCAAAGTCAATGTAGTAGTTCAATTTCTTTGGTACATATTAACATAACATATACCACAAACATCTAAATAATAGTCTTACAACATTCACAATACATGCATTAAAGTTTGTTGTCTCATTGAGATTTTAATTATTAGGTGAAATATTGAAGTACACAGTTACAACGGTGAGTCAGTAGCTCCAGGAGTGGAACATTATGTTATCACCCAAAAAATGAACACCTAGTCGCTTCATACTAGGTTGATCGAAATACACCATCTAAGATAAGTTTTACCATGGTAAACCCACTTTCACCACAAGAAATAATTTAGTAAAGAGTTTTTCCTAAATTACATTTCATTATAATCCAAAAACACCCCATGACAATAATTAAATAAATCATTATTTATTTATTATTCCTTATTTATTCCCCACTTTTCTTTTGAGAACATTATTAAATCATTATTTAATAGTTACTTTAAATTCATATTTTTCTTAATTCTCACAAAATGATTAATAAATCATTTTTGTTTGTTAATTACATCAATCACTTTCTAAAAAAATATATTTGACCATTTTGAATATATTTTCCCTCTAAAAAAATATAATGAAAATATCCACAATGGCTAGATTTTGATTTAGTCAATAATATTTTATTATTTTCTAATGCTCAGTCTATTCTAATATTTTGTTATAAATAGAGGGTTTTCTCTCCATTCTTCACCATGGCCATTTTCATCATCCCAATTATCATCTAATATCATTTGAGCTTCCACATGAGTTCAACCTTCTTTTGTTTTATTTTCTTCCCAGTGCACAACACATATTGATATAGAGAATCACATTGCTAAAGCGTGAGGTGAAGAAGGACTCATCCCACGGAGGGGGACCTATAGAGCCAAGTTTATAAGTTTTCCTCATAGGTGTTATATTTTCATTATGAATAAAATTGATTATTCATATTATCCATTGTTTTTCTACAATTCTTTTTGTTGTAATATGTTTCTATTTGCATACTATCTTTTTTTGCAAGTTTTTTCTTACATTTTGTTACAAATCTGAAGCGTATACACAACCATATTTTGTTGTTAGGGTCATAAGTCACCTATAAATGAAGTGAACGGATATTCACTCACCTTCAAAAATACTTCACACTAACACATTAATTCACTTCTTACTTCCCAAAAGAATGATCTTCTCTCCTATGTCAAGTTGAAGAAGCCAAAGCTAGCTCTCCAAAGCCTAAGGCTCCAAAAGATATTTTCTTGAGTTGTGAACGTGTATTTATAAAAAAAGTAATGACCTTTCATATCCACTATGACTATTTAACTACCCTCATCACTCTATGACTTCCAATGTCACCTTCTGACTTCCATAATACTTTTTGAGTCCTAAATTACATTTGAACTTCTATAAAATGATTTTTTCCACATATGATTTTTCATATTCCACATGTGACTATTAGACTTCCACATATTTATATTTTTCCATTTTCTAGAAAATACATCATTACATTACACCTAATGATGTTGTAAGACACATGGACACATATGACATTGTGAGGACACTGGTATAGGCCATCTAATGGCATTGATGACATGGAACTTCAGGATGATGGGGCAATGACAAGGTGCTCTCATGTTATTTTATCTTGCATTATTGATGATGGATCTGATATTTACTCCATATTCACCCTCCAAAGGGTCTTGGTTTAACATCGAGACCTCTTGATTTATCATGCAATGATTTTATTCTATCATGGTTCAAGATATTCTTCCTCTCTTCATGATGGACCTTCTTTGTCCTTCTTCTTTGCATGTGGCTCTTTGCTTCTTCTTATAATAATATTTATGGAGAATCACCTTGTCATGATGAGATAGTACACCTACTAATGAAGATGACTCATCAAAAGGAAAACTGAGTCTCAAAATAATTTATCCTATCTCTACCTTTCTCATGGAATAAGGAGCTTGTGATATCTTTGTTAAAGGACTAACAAGGAAGTCTTGATGAGGATAGTGCAGTTGAGCTCAACAATGGTTAAGGAGAGCACCACTACTCACTAGAACTATGCCATGCACTATTAGGAGGGGCTCTTGACAGTCTAATGTAGTGGGAAAGCACAAGAAATAGTTTGATGAGCTTCTTGACTAATACTACAACATGCACTGGGTTCAAGGTAATAGGAGACAATGATAGTGGAGTTGAGCTTGGCAGTGAGCAAGTGATGACCCCACTACTCAATAAAAATGTACCATTCACTACAGAAGCAAGGCAAGGTAACCCTTGGAATAGTGAGAAAGTTTAGTGGACAAGGCTTAAGAGCTTGCTAACTAAAACTATGCCATGTTCTATGACTGAGAGGAAGGATTAAGGGAAGGCACAATATTCCTCAACATTGAATCTACAAGGAGCTCCAATGTACACTAAAATTGTTCCATCCACTAAGAGGAGGAGGATGTTTAATGGTAGCACATTTTTCATTATAAGTAGTTGCATATTCACTGAAATTTCACCCTACACCTTATGATAGAAAAAATTTCTTCCACAGTGGTTGAATACTCACTAAACTTTCACCCTACACTTAGTAAGTCTTGATGGAAGAGGAAATTGTATAGTTTTCTAAGGCAAGTAGTATAATTCCATTCACCTTACCTAGGGAGAGGCTTAATGCACTTTGAGAGGGAATGGATCTTCTATGGTGCAATTTCTTTTTGTAGATGGCCACTAGAAATGCTTGATGTGATATATAAGGTAGAAACACTCAATTCTTAGTGTAGTGAGTCAGTTCAAGAAGAAAGGGTTAGGTGACTATTGTTTGAAGGTTCTGATCTTGTAAACAAAGGAGTTGATCTTTATAAAGACTCAATGCCAAATTCTATGGGGAAGAGATATGATGAATAAGTATCATGAATACGTTGTACTCATTCACTAGGAGAGGGTTAATGTGTTCACAACTTGCATTGGGAAGGAGTACCAAGAAGAGTTATTTTGATGGTTGAGTGTGGGATCAGTAGAGTAGGAGAGGGAAAATAATACAAAAAACACTCAAACATTGATCACACACATGAAATCCATCAATACAAGCTATATGAATGCACAAGACTCATGAAAAAAATAAAACATTGAAACAATAACAAAGAGACACTTATTTCTAAGTGTTACAGTTGAAACACAACATTGCAGCACTTATTTCTAAGTGTGACAGTTGAAATACAACATTACGACACTTAGAATACAAGTTGTGAAAGAAGTGTCAACTATGACTAAAAGGTGCGCTAAGCTATATGCATGTTTCGAGCACATACTATCATGATATGTAGGACCATCTAGTGTAGAAGAGTGTGTTATAAATACCTCTAGTAATGTGCAAAATTGAGACACATCCAAGTGTGAATATTGTTAGAAGTGACACTTGCGACAGAAAGGAAAAGTGAAAATGACACTTGAAAAAGCTAAGGAAATTGAAGGTGAAACATGTCAGAGTGAAGATGACATAAAAAAAACTTTTTAAAGTGAAATCAAGTAATAAAAAATGACAACCATGAATGTGAAAGTGAAACTTGTGAAAACAAAGGTGCGCAAAACCAAGAATTGGAAAAACTCACTGAAATAGAAGTAGAGTTACAAACAATGTGAGAGGCACTGTTAATGGAGAATGCACACTAACTTTCTACTATCTATACTTGCATAATAAAGGTGCGCTCATTCATTTATCAAGGACTAAGAATTTATGAGCTGATAACTTTGAAACTTAGAATATGAGAAGGATATTTGAGTACTTAGCACAACATTAGTCAACCATGAATTTAATATCGAACAATAGATCGTAAGATCCATGGTAGGCTCTAGAATTATTGTGTAGGAAACTTTTTGGAGGGTATTGATCACAACATCAACACTAGGAGACACACTAATAAAACTCCAACCTATTTGTCCAGGTCTTACCCTTTGAAGTGCAAGGTCTCAGTCTTTCAAGAAGTATCGATTCATCATGTAGATTACCTTTTCTTCCCATTTGACCTAGTTATAGATATAGTCTCCTCTATTACCTTCCTTGGTTACACACATTCACAAACTTGTCCAAGTCACAACTATTTTGATCTAGGAGAAGGGTAATATATCATTGTGAGTTTAAGGTGATTAGAGTTTCAATTTTTCATTTCTGGTGTTTCTCTGCTACTAGAAGGCCTGTTCAGTACCACAGTGTAGTCACTACATGAACACAAACATCATTTCATTTCTAGCGAGTCTTCTCAAGAACCCTTTCTCTTCATTAACCCTTTATTTACTTATTTATTTTAATGTGCTTAGGCACATATTTATTTACCGAGGTCGAAGAGGGATCCCAAATTATTGAGAGTAGAAGAGGTTTTTGATTAAGATACAATTATATATACATGTTATTATGATTTTTTCACTATTTGTTTTCTCCTTTCCCATCTCTACTAGATTGGACCAACATAGAAAACAACATTCAATTATAATCCTAAGTGATGATATGAAGATCCTGAATATATATCGACTTATGGCTCAACCAAAGGCTTTCCTCTTCAATGGATCTTATTTTACATTCCTACATCATTGAATTTAAAAGATATATAAACCCAAATAGGTAAGAGGTA
The DNA here is from genome assembly GCA_000404065.3 of Pinus taeda. Lineage (NCBI taxonomy): Eukaryota > Viridiplantae > Streptophyta > Pinopsida > Pinales > Pinaceae > Pinus > Pinus taeda. The sequence goes on from APFE030215786.1 coordinate 103,054, forward strand.
CCAAATTATACAAGCATTATTCATCATCAAAATTTCCCTTCTCAAGTATTTTCCATATTGTCGTTTCAGCCAAAAAGAACATCTTTCATGCAGGGTCTTAGTAAAAAATACATGAGAAGAAAAGACAAGACAAAACAAAGAAAGAACAAGAAAAGGAAAAGGTTAATGGAGAACTAAGATAAAAGCACATGAAATACATAAAGAAAAAGAAATAAGGAAAGACTAAGAGAGAGAAAGTGCATGATGATTGCGTGAGGGAAGATAGCATGAAACTAGAGCTAATCCTAACCTAACCACCTAAATGGTTAGGGTGAAGTATAATCGAATTTCCAATGTAGCAACCTCAATTGTTCCCGACCTGCACACAAAATGATAAGAGCAATTAAAAAGGTTTATAATAATGTGCAACACAAACAATACAATGTCTCTCCTAAATGCATAACATGTGCAATCCTTAAGCAACCTACAACCTTACCTTTTTTATTGGATGATTAATGAAGAAAACCTTGAAAGGTTCTCGTCAATGTCCCTTTTTATCTTATCCTTCTTAGCGAACATCATGAAGCATCAAAGCTCCTTATTAGCTTAAGGGATTTATAAGGAAGATGATTCTAGGAAATCATTTATTAGATCATAAAATTCAAAAACACCCTCTTAAAAGCCCTAAAATCCATGAGGGAATGAGCTTTCAATTAATGGCATGGAATAATGATAAGAATCTTGTAAGTGAAAATGAATTTGACCATATTTAGAAGGCTTTTGAACATAGCGACGTCCTGACATAAGCATCAGTGAAGGATGGATTTCCTCAATTACTTGACAAGTATCTCAATATTGAGATGATAAACCATAAATATCATTTAATGAAAAACAAGTATAATTTGATGTACTAGTGGGAAAATTATTAGTTGAATGATAGTTACTACAACTAGCATTATCATTAGATGTACCAATTAAGCCATAATATTGTAGGTTAGTAGACCTTAAAGATATATAAGTTTATACAAATTTGCAAATTATTGGAGCAATAGAATTAACTTCCTCAAATGTTCAATGTGATAAACCATTTCCTTATAACTAGTGACAAAATGAACTAGCATCATCATCATTGAAACCATTGAAAATGAATGCTATTATCGCAAACACATGAAATCGGTCAAGATATAATGAATGAAAAAGAGGAAATTGATTCAACAAACAACTCAACCATTCATTAAAATTCAAGAGGATACCTAATTGTATGAAGAAAATGATTAGCATTATAACATTCATAAGGAAAACTAGGAGCTAGTTATTTTCAGATGCATCTGATAAGTATGAATCATTCAGCAAGTGATAATATTTAAAAAGATTAACTTCACAAATATCTGCATCCTTAAAAGAAATACACTTGAAACCCAAGTTGAATATAAAATACCTATATGAAAATGAAGCAAGTTAAAGATAATCCTCAATATGATTAGAAGTCTAATATTGAAAGCTAGTGAAGCCATGCTGAAAATTGGATAAGCTATTATCAAGAGAGGAATTTGGATTCCGCAGGACCGAAGGGGAAAAGAAGAGAAAGTATTGTGAATTTATATATGTATATATATATAGTGTATGTGTGTGTGGCGTGTGTGTTGTGTGTGTGTGTGGTGTGTGTGGTGTGGTGTGTGTGGGTGTCGCTGTGCTGTGTGTGTGTGTGTGCTGTGTGTGGGCTGTATGAATTAGTTCATGGATCTTATTAGTATCTCAAGATCATAAAATAGTTAACTATTAATGAAATTTGAAGTGCCTCGACCTCTTAACAAGTCCAAAAATTTTCAAGGATTGAAGCATTCCATTTTGAACATTGGATCAAATCATGCATGGTGTTTGGATAGCTAATACTGGTAATTTCAACGAGATCACTATTATCATGATTACAACCACCTACATCACTAATTTTATTATATTTTAAACCCTCAAAAAATATATTACTTAATTCATAACATTATTCTGAATGCACATCTAAGGATGGATAGACTGGACAAATTTCTTGGGTAACCTAAACAAAAGATTTTTCTTCATGGAAGGGTGGAAATGATAATGAATGGAATGGATGCTCAATGACTTTATGCTTCCTTCTTCATCATGGATAACTTGACTATCTCGTGTCAAACGAAAATCCTGCTCATTATATGTTAAAATTGAATAACATGAAGTATCTTCTTTACAAGTTAATACATTGCAAATAGTAGGGAACAAGGGATAATGTGCTGAAGAGGAAGTTCCCATAAGAAAATATTCTTTGGCCTAATTAGATTCAATATATAAATCTATAAAATAAGAATATTCTTTGGAAACTAAAATATCAGTTGGTGTACCTGGGCCATCATTATCATAAACATCAATGGAGTCATCATAATTAGAGTGATGGTTTCCTAAGAATTTACTTGATTGGTTAGACAACTTGATTTCATTTAAATTACTGCTAAGATTGGTATAATCTAGGCCATCCAACAATGTAGGTGCATGATATTGACATAGAGCACTTTGAAAAAGGGTAGAAAGATTGAAATAATCTTCAAATTTTTGGTCCTCTACCTATGAAATATGACTACCTTTCACCTAATCACTACTTGGATTAGACAAATGAGGATTAAAAGAGTTTGAAAGAGATTGATTAAGAAAATCAAGGGATCAGGGGTTATGAGAATAAAATGATAGAGGAGGAGAAGCATCCCTTGAAGAGTTCATATTATCATTTAAATCAGATTCAGGATTTAATACTATCTTGAAAATTCAACGGATTGGTGTTCACTCTACATTCAAAGTTTTCTTTGATGAGATCTCAGTTAAATGGATCAACAATCTGATTTATAGATTTCCCAATGCCCACATCGAAAGAAGGAGAATGAATAAAAGAAGTGGTAGATTGCTCCTTTGAAACTAGAGATCTGTCATGATTAATAAAAGTTGTGGGAGCACTATTAACCAAGGATTCAGATTGAGATTGCTTCAAGGAGATTTGAACCAAGTGATGAAACTTTTATTTAAATAAATACCAATCCATATCTTCTTTAGGAAATTCATAACAAAGGTGGATAAAACTATTGAAAAAATCTTGTAATGATTCATTAGGGTACATTATAAGTTGGTTAATTCTCTTACAGACATCTCAGTATTTGTACCTATCAAAGGCTTGACGAATCTCCCTATGGAATTGATAAAAATAATGAATGGAAGCAAGTGGTAAGGTATGACACCATCCTTTAACTCGACCTTCAAGAGTGGGGAATAAAAACACACAAGCAACGTATTCACATTTAATTTCATAAAATTCACAAAAATAGAGGAAATTAGATATATGCTTAGTTATAGATATTTCATCCTCACCATTAAAATTTAATTGAGACAAGTTATAAAGAGGCTCTTAGGATATTGAAATTTTATGAAGGACTTGTTGGAAAAACAACCTAGAAATATGATTTGGGAAAGATCCATTTACGATAAGAGATTCAAAAGAGAGTCAATGGGCACAACTTATTATGTGGCCCTCCTTCTAGCACGAGAATGTTGATGGTGTTGGATACTGCCAACATAAAGGGTGTCTTCCTGATGTGAAGTCCCAATTGGACCTCACATCATTTCAAGTAGGATATCCATCCAAAATATAGACTCGATTTCCATAACACAAAGGCTTGCCTTGTTTTCCGTGGAAAAAATAAGAGATTATACACATAACCTTTGAATAAACAATTAATTTGGCATTGTGAAACACTAATTATATTGTCTAAAAGGATGCTTTCACAAGAGGGAAATAAAGAGTGAGCCTCTACAAGGAATGTAATAGTACTATCCTAAGAGAAAGACATGAGAGAAGTGAATGATTTGTTAGTTATCTAGCAAAATAGTTCCCATAAACACAACTATTATTAAAGAACATACAAGACACATTAAAAAAAGTTAGCACCAAATCCAATGAAGTATGTCAATCTCTTTAGTACATATTAACATAACATATACGACAAAAATCTAAATAATAGTCTTACAACATTACCGTTACATACATGAAAGAGTGTTGGCTCAATGAGCTTATGATTATTAGGTGAAAGATGCAAGTAGATAGTTACAATGGTGAGCCACTAGCTCTAGTAGTGGAAGACTAAGTGACTTGTTTCTTCTCCAATGATTGATCTTCTCTCCTACATCAAGCTGAAGTAGCCAAAGCTATCTCTCTAGTGGCTAAACCTCCAAAATCCCTTTTCTTAATTGATGAGGGTGTAACTATAACAAAAGGAATGACCTTTCATATCTCCTATGACTATTGAACTACTCTCATGACTCTTTGACTTACAATGTGACCTTTTGAATTCCATAAGACTTTTGGAGTCCTAAATTACCATTGAATTTATTTAATATTCTTTTGTCCATATGTGAATTTTTGTATTCCACATGTGACTCTTAGACTTCCACGCATTTACAAATTTTCATTTTCTTGAAAATACATAACCACATTCCACATGATGATGTGGCATGACATATGGACACATATGACATTATGATGACAATAGTACAGGCCATGAATTAGCATTGATTACATGGGACTTCATTATGATGCGGCAATGCCAAGGTGCTCTCTTGTTGTTTTGTCTTTCATTCCCAATGATGGATCTTATCTGTACTTCATATACACCGTCTAAAGGTCATGTGTCAACGTTAGAACCTTATAAGTTATCATGCAATGTCATTAATATGTAACAACTCAGGATCTCATTCATGCCTTCATGATAGTTCTTCTTTGTGCTTCTTCTCTACAAGTGGCTCGTTGTTTCTTATTCTTAGCACATTTCTTGAGCATCACCTTATTATTTTGAGATAGTACACATGCCAATAAATATCACTCATGACAAGGAAAAAATAATTATGAAATCATCTATCCTATCTCTCCCTTACTCATGGAAGAAATTTTTTGTGATAGCCCTATGAAAGGATTGTTAATGTTATGCAACCAGCTCACGAAACAAAAGAAAATATATATCAAAAACTTGTAAAATTATCCTCTTCAAGGGGCAAAACCTCCTTTACATCACATAAATGAACAATTATTGAATGATTTAAATGACAGGGCCCTTTGATATATATAATAGTCTAAGGGGTCACAATATAATTAGGTGCTACATAAAAATAATAATGTAAAGGCTTCATAATAACAGTAGTGGGATTCTATGGGAAACAACAACAACGATATGGGGGTACACTAGGGTATTTTGTAAGGATTTACTCTTTTTCCTATATATAGTATTGCAGGCGACTATTTTGGTTTGAAAATCCATACATATAGAATGTAGGAAAATATTCAATAAAAAACATGTAATTTACTATTGAAAGCGGTATTTTTTGGTGAATTTCATCTATTTAATAATATATATGTAAAAAATAGGTGAATTTTTAATGAAATTTGCCAATAAATCATTTTTTAAATGCCCAAAAAATAACCCATTTGAGAAATTTTTCCCTAAAATTTTCCCTAGGTTGCACCAGTATTATATGGAGCTAACATTCCCCTCTCATTCAAAAAATTATTGTCCTCAATACTTGAGTACTTTTGTATGATTTTGTATGAAATTCTCATCCTCCCATGTGGAATCTTTAGGAGGTAAGTGTTTCCACTTTATGAGATATTCTGGATTGATCAATTTAGTAGTTGTTGGATTCTTGTTTCTGTGATTGCTTTAGGCTTCAATATGATTTTTCCTTCCTTTTTAAGTTATGGAAATATAGTTTCAATTAGTTGCTTGTCATCTATAGCCTTCTTTAAGCATGAAATATGGAAAACTGGGTGTACTCGCAAAGACGTAGGAAGCTCCAATTTGTATGCCATAGCACCAACATTTTGTAACACTGTATATGGGCCATAGTACCTAGGTGATAATTTATTATCCTTGTTAGCTTTCTTGAGGGACATTTTCTTGTATTGTTCTAGCCCTAGAAAGACCCAATTTTCCACATCAAAACTTATGTCACTACGATGTTTATCTACCTATTGCTTCATTCGAATATGTGCCAGATTTAGGTTAACCTTTAAGAGGTGCAGACCTTATTGCTGATGCTTAATGTGATATTCCATTGCTTGGAAATTAGAATTGTCTCCTAAAGATGATGTGATGGACAGTGGATGATATCCAGAAAGCGCAATATATGGGGTCATTTTTGCTATGATATGGAAGGAAGTTTTATACCACCATTCTTCTAGAGGTAACCACTTGACTCATTGTGTTTATTTATAAGATACAAAACAACGAGGACATCCATCCAAACATTTATTCACTGTCTCAATTTTCACATTAGATTAAGGATGATAAGATGAACTATGAGCTAATTGAGTACCAAGAAAAGAAAATAACTTTGTCCAAAAATTTCGAGTGAAAATGGGATCTCTATAACTTACAATAATTTTGGGTTTCCATGTAGCTTTTGAACTATTTACACAAATTTAGTGGCAATTGTACTAACCTTGAAAGGATGATATAATGCACAAAAGTGTGCATAATTGGTAATACTATCAACAACCACCATGATAGCACTCTTTCCTTTGGACATGGATAAACCAGTAATAAAATCAATTGAGACCTCCTTCCGATGCTGACATGGAATGGCTAATGGTCGTGAGAGAACTGGGGCCTTAATTGTCTCCACTTTATTTTGTTTGTAAAGCAAGAATTTTTCCAAAAAACTCTAAATATAGATTTAAGGCTATCCAAAAAAAATTATTTGTTGACCCTGTGATAAGTTTCAAAAAATACTGAGTGCCCTCATATAGGAGATGTGTGTAATATGAGAAGAACCTTTTCTTTGAGTTGGGAGATATTACGTAGATATAAGTGATATTTGTACCATGGTGAATAATTTTTCCATATAAATGTATCTGAGACAATGGGATCTTGTTGCAATTTTCAATGAGTGTGCATACCTCTTTGTTGTTATTGCATTCACCCCTTGCTTTAGTTATGCAATACAGTTCGATAATATAAATGGCATAGAGCAATGCTTCCACATCCTCATCCCGTCTTGAGATTTCATCTGCAACAAAATTTTGATTTACTTTTTTGTATATGATTTCAATGTCATAGCCCAACATCTTTGTAACCCATTTTTGTTTCTCTTTTGAAGCTAATATTTGTTCCAACAAGTGTTTAGTACTATCATGATATGTTTCTACCTTGAAGTGTCTTCCCATTAGGTAAGGGCACCATTTGTGTAGAGCATGCAGTGTTTCCAATATTTTTTTCTCATAAATAGGTTTGTGTAAATGTATTCCCTTGATTATAAGACTTCCGAGAAGAATGGGTCTTCCTTCTTGCATTAAAACATCAATAATTCCATTTCCTGAGGCATCACATTCCACAATAAAGGTTTTTGTGAAGTCTAGTGTAGCTAAGAATAGAGCTCAGAAAATTTACTTTTTAATATGTTCAAAGGCATTAGTTGCTTCTGGAGTCCTTAAAATTGCATCTTTCTTTAGTAAAATTATGACCCAAATTGCTATTTTCCTGTAATTATTAATAAACTTGCGATAATTCATCATCAACCCAAGAAATACTTGAAAATTCTTTAATGATGTGTGGATTTTCCATTCCTATATGACTATACTTTTGTTAGGATCTACCTTATCACCCTCATGGGATATAATATGACCCAAATATTCCACTTCCAGTACCCCAAGGAAACATTTAGATGTTTTTCCAGAAAATTCTTTCTCTTCCAATAGTTTGAGCACGATGTCAACATGTTGAACATGATATTTCCAAGACTTGTTGTAGATTAATATATCATCAAAAAATAATAACACAAATTTTATAAGGAAGGGTTTCAAAATGGAATTCATCAAACCTTGAAATGTGGAAGGTGCATTAATAAGGCCCAAAGGCATGACCGAAAATTCATAATGACCTTTGTGACTTCTAAATGTTGTATTTGGAATGTCCTCTTTATTTATTTTAATATGATGATATGCTGAGAAAAGATCCAACTTGGTGAAGTAAATTTCTTCGTGTAGTTCATCCGACAATTCATCGATTACTGGAGTAGGAAATTTATCCTTAATAGTAATATTATTGAGCTCTCTATAATCTGGACACATATGCCATGATACATCCTTCTTATGCACCAATACAACTAAAGAAGAAAAAGAATTTTGGCTAGGTTGAATTATGTCTACCTCTAGTATTTCTTCAACCATAAGTTCAATTTAAATCTTCTAGGAATAAGGATATCTATAAGGTCTAATGTTTGGAGGAACACTTCCTAGAATCAAGCGAATATCATGATCATGATCATAAATAGGTGGGAGACCTTTCGGAGTCCCAAATACCTTGGAATAATTATCAAGGACTCTTTCGAGATATAGCGAAAGGGATGACTTGGTTGTTTGAACATGTAATGAACATAAATGTGCAATTATCCCTCATTATTGTTCAAAATGAAACAAGAAAATCCTAATTTATTTTTTTCATTGAATTAAATTAGGAGCAAAAATGTAATTCTACATTAGAAGGCAACTTGTATGAGTTAAATAAGTTAGTTTGACTTAGTTCGCTCAATTAATTGGAGTTGAGGTTATAACTTGACTCATGTAGAGTGTATCCTACTTTATAGGAGCCCTAGTTGAGTTTATTTTGACTTATAATTAATTAATTCAATTTAACATAGTTAAAGTCAATTAAACTAGTTCCAACTGATGGAGGAAGTACTAGGTCGTCAGACATTGGGGTGCTGCTTCACGTGTTTAACCAGTTAACTGATGATTCACACATAAATAAATCATGGATGTCATATCTCAAAGCCATCGAATTGATATCGGAGTTCAAGGAGAGTGTACTATCAATTTTATATTCATTTGAATTGTAAAAATGGTTCATCGAGTCAAAGGAAGGCCTATGAGGATGGCACAATCCATATGAGTAATTTCCCTAATTAATAGTGGGCTAACTTCTAAGGAAATATCACAACGAAATAGGGACTTGGGAAAGTAGAAAATTGGTTAAGTATTGGGCTAGGCTTGTCTAGGAAGTTGTGCGATAGATAGAGATAGTGCAGAGGTTGCTCGCGCTTGAGCAAAAGCATTGTAATTTTCTCATATTTTTTGACTAATGCAATTTACAAATAGAAAGAGTTTTTAACTATGGATTTACCGAGGAAATCATTGTGTAATATGTTTATTAAATTCTTTCTCTTGTATGCTTTGTAATTTCTCAATCGATTAATTATTTCCGTTGATGAGTAGAGTAGATTGAATTCTTTTGTTTTAGAAAATTACACAAGCAATTTGAGTCTACAGGGGATTTCTACATGGTATCGGAGTAGAAATCACTCTAGAAGAGGAGAATACGAGTTTTTCTTTTATAGGTGAAATCAATTTTCCATTATCATTCTTCATGTCTAGCAGGAAGTCATTCTATGGATTGAGACTCGAGAATGCCCTTGAGGGTAGTTCGAACTATATTGCTTCGAATGACAAGATGGAGGTAGTCTTAGAAGACAACGAGCTAAAGGAATTCATAGAAAATGATTTTCCTAAGCCTCGAAAAACAAAGCTCAAGATCTGGCAGAGTGGGGGAAATTTGTTTCAAAGTTGAGAAGGATCATACTAGTAAGAGTTCGATATCATATTGTATCAAACCTCCATAGGAGGGGTACACCATATGGAATGTGGCAAGCCTTGATCGACTTGTTTTAGAACAAAAATGACAATAGGAAGCTAGCACTGAAGGAAAAAATTTGGAAGATCAAGATGGAGAAGGGAGACACAATAACACAATACTTGAGCAGGCTAACCCAATGTCAGAATGAGCTGAGGAGTGTCGGTATTACAGTTTCCAAAGATGATATGGTCAACCTAGCACTTCTAGGACTTCGCAAGAGCAGGCACAACTATCCAAATTCAATAAATGTGAGGGATAAACTACCAAAGTGGGATATTTTGTGGTCCGACTTGGTGCAAGAAGAGATAAGGTAGAGCACTAGAGATGGAACCTCATCCCAGAATGATGATGAGGAGAATTGTGCCTTAGTTGGAAAGTCGAAGAAAGGGAAATGGAAGAAATCCCAATCCAAAGGAGATTCCAGTCAGGGCAAAAAGAATAAGGAATTGTCAAAGATTAAATGTTTTCATTTTCATGAGATGGGACACTATGCCACGAAGTATTTGCATAGGAAGGCTGAAAAGAAGCCCATACGATGAGTAGAAAGTGAAGCTCTTACTTCATAATTTGATTTGGATTTCTCTCTCATTGCTTGCATGGTGACATCGGTGATGGGTAGTGTGTCGTATCTGGATACTGGAGCCTCATTCCATATGACTAGAAAATAAAAACAAAAATTGTGACTTGGAGGAGAAGGGCCTCCAGATGCACATTGAGATGGGAGATGATGGAACGTATAGTGCGACCAACATTGATATTGTTTCTTCTCATAGGGAGTATGGTTCTCCTCTCACATTAAAATATGTGATGTATGTTATGGGTATCAAGAAGAATTTATATTCAATTACTATGTTGGAGGATCATGCCTACGATGTGATATTTAGAAAAGAAGATTATTTCCTTCATCACATTGCCTCAAGATAAGTGAAGAAGGATGGGGTCGGGTGAAGAACAACATTGAGCACAAAATAAGAGAAGGCATGGAGCTGAGACATCAGTGAATTATGCCATAGAATTTGGGCCATCTTCACCATGGAGCTTCGAAGATCATGATGCTAATTTCTAGAGGACTTCCCAAGGGTGCACTAGAGTAGAGAGATACATGAAAAGGGTGTACATTGGGGAAGTACACAAAATCCACCTTTCATGATAAGGATTCTAGAGCACAAGTGATCCTTGAAAGACTTCACTCAGATGTGCGTGGACCATTCTTGACAGCGTCCATGATGAAGCATAAGTATTATATAATATTTGAGGATGATTTATCATGTATGAGTTGGATTTTCTTCATGCAGAAGAAATATCAAACGTTATCTAAGCTTTTTGAATTTAAAGCACCTGTTGAGAAAGGCAATGGAATGATTGTGAAGGTTCTTGGGAGTTACAATGATGGAGAATATTTGTCGAATGAATTTAATAACTTCTCTGCATCAAAAGGCATTCGATGAGAGTTAATAGCATCCCATAACCCACAATAGAATGGGGTTGCTGAAAGGAAGAAAAAAAATATAGTGCAAGCTGTACAGGTGATGTTACACGATCAAGACCTACCATTTCACTTATGGATTGAGCCATGCAAGACAACTGTGTATGTAAAAAATAAGACTCCTCATTGGATTATGTGGATGAGTACACAACAAGAAGAGTTTTCTAGTAAGAAACCAGATATGGTACACTTTAGGATCTTTGGTTGATTAGTTTACTGTCACATTACCAAGGATGCAAGGAAAAAGCTAGAACCGATAGCTAAGTTGTGAATTTTTTGGGGTACATTGATACACCTCACAACCATTGGGTGTACCTACCATCTCCCACGATGACAATTTTTTGTAGAGATGTGAAGTTCAATGAAGGGAAAGCCATGAGATGTTCTGTTAAGAGGAAGCTTCAGTTACATGAAGATGAGGAGATTTTAGATCGAGAGGAATAACCTCTATATGATGACATGGATCGGCCACATGAAGAGGAGCAGAGAGTGGAAGCACCAACTCATGCAGAGACTTCTAGAGATGGAAGGAAGCATAATAGAGAAGCTAACATATTGATGCATGATGCTAGAGAGAATGTGGGAGAAACCACATCACAACACTGGAAGAGGAGGTCAATAGATTGGTACAATGTCTACATGGCTCTGATGAGCGAGAATGCAAAGATTGAGCCATCCAAATTTGAGGAAGCAGTGCATCAACCAATATGGGTTGATGCCATGGTAGAAGTGTATGTATCCATTATCAGAAAAATGTTTGGTAAGTGGTCCCAACACTAGCACACAAGTCAGTGGTGAGTTACAAATGGCTTTAGAAGGCAAATCAAGCAACAAGTGGGAGTGTCAAGAAAAACAAGGCCAAATTTATGGCGAGAGGGTTCTCTCAGGTGGAGGGAATTGATTATGAGGAAATCTTTGCTCCTGTATCAAGGTAATCTTCAATTATATATAGTCTAGCACTTTCAGTGTAGATGGGATGGAAGATACATCAGATGGATGTGAAGACAACATTCTTCAATAGAGTTATTGAGGAAGAGGTGTACATTGAATAGTCAGAAGGATTTGAGACATTCAACATAGATTTGCATGTGTCCATATGCAAGTGAGAATTGTATGGATTGAATCAAACACGACTTGCTTGGTACACTAATATTAACAGCTATGTCACGAGGTTGGGATTCACCAAATGTGAAGTACATGCAAACCTTTACCATATTGTGGTTGAAGGTAAATTGTTGATTACATTATTATATTTCGCTGATTTAATTATAATAGCTGATGATAAGTTGGTGAAATATTAGAAAGAGGATCTTGCAAGAGAATTCAAGATGAAGGACATAGGGCTCAAGCATTATTACATTCGTATGGAATAATGGAAAGGAGATGATGAACTATTTGTCTCTTAGGGAAAGTATACCAATGAGATACTAAATAATTTCCACATGGAGAGCAGCAAACCCATGGAGACTACTCTAGCAAGAAATTGGAGGAAGGGAGATGCTACTTTAGGTGAAGAAGTGGAGGCTATTATTTACAGGAAGCTTGTGGTTTCACTTATGTATTTGGTGAAAACATGACCGAAGGTATGTTTTACAGTTAATCAACTTAGTCAATAAATGGTCAACGCAACCTAACTCTATTAGAAAGTAGCTAAATATGTTTTCAGATACCTCAGAGGCACCACTCTATTTGGTCTTTGGTACAGACAGATAGAGGGAGTGAAGTTGAAAGGCTTCATAGATGAAGATTCGGCAGGGAGTCTATGAGACAAGAAGAGTATGTTAGTGGGAATATTTAGTATTGGGTGAGCAGTAGTTTCTTGGTACAATAGGAAGTAGAGATTAGTTGCACTCAATTTAGGAGAAGCAGAGTACATGGACAAGAGTTAAGAAACTTGAGATGCTATCTGGATGAGGAATATCCTTGTTGGGTTATTTGGTCAGCAGATGGATCCTAAAGTGATTTACTATGACAATTAGAGTTGTATCAAACTCTCTTAGAATCCAGTTTTTCATGATCGTTCCAAGCATATCGACATACATATCACCATCTACGCTATTGTGTGCAGAGGATAATCATGTTGCCTCAGTACATTCCTACAGAGGAACATGATGAAGACATATTGAATAAGGCACTTTCAAGAGTTAAATTCAAGTTCCATAGAGGAAGGATTGGGGTATCTAATAATCCATTTCTTGTTAAGAGGGAGTATTGAAAATTCAACAAGAAAATCTTGATTTAATTTTGTCGTTGAATCAAATTGGGAATAAAATTGTAATTCCACATCACAAAACAATGTTTATGAGTTAACTAAGTTAATTTGACTTAGTTTTCTTAGTTAATATAAGTTGAGGGTATAAATTTAGTCATTTATAGTGTATCCTACTCTATAGGGGCACTCATTGAGTTTATTTTGTGTCATAAATAATTAATTCAATTTAAGTGAGTTAAAGTCGGTTAAAATAAATACAACTCATGGAGGAATGAGTAGGAGGTAAAGTAGTGGGGTCTTTCTTCATGTTCTCAACCAGTTAAATGATGATTCATTGATAAATAACTCATGCATGTCATATTTGAGAGTTACTCGGTTGAGAATGGAGTTCAAGGGCAGTGTACTATGAGTTGTATAATCATCTGAATTGTACAGGTGGTGCATGTAGTTAGAGGAAGTCCTATGAGGATTCTAAAATTCATATTGAAGAATTTCGCTAATTAATAGGGGATTAATTCCCGAGGAAACAATGCAAGGATATAGGGACTCGAGCACACAAAAAATTGGTTAAGTGTTGGCCTATGCTTGTCTAGGAAGCTATGAGACAAATAGAGATAGTGCAAAGCTTGCTCGGGCTTGAGCAAAAGCATTGTAATGTTCTCATTTTTTTGACTAATGCAATATATAGATAGTAGGGGTTTTTAGCTGTGGATTTCCCCACGAAATCATTGTGTAATGTGTTAATTGAATTCTTTATCTTGTATGCTTCATTATTTATTGATCGATTAATTGTTTCTACTGATGAGTAGAGTAGATTCAAGTCTTTTATTTTAGAAAATTAAATAATCAGTTTGAATCTATAAAGAATTTCTACAGTTGGTCCTTTCTCAAAAGCTTCATCATGCCCTTAGAACTAATTATCTTATGAGGTTTCCCTATGATACCTTTTAATTCAATTTCCTTTCCTTTTGACAAAAGAATTAAGAAAAGATCTTCAAAATTAAAATTTATTGTCCACAAAGATTGTAACCATTTGACTCCTTATACAATATCCACACCACCCATTGGAATGGAAAGTATCAGACTATTCAATCCATATTCGCCCATGGTTAGATTGATATTATGACACTTCCCTAAGTAATTTATAGTTCCTCCATTTTCAACCATCACTAGAAACTACGAAGCTCGATATATAAAGTGATTCAAATCCTTGGCTATCTTATAATGAATTAATTATGAGTACTGCCTAAATCAATCAACACTATTACCATTTTTTTCATGATAAATCCTTCTACCTTGAGATTTTGAGGAGTATTCATTTGTTCCAATGCATTACAAGATATGGTTGGGTTCATTACTTATTTTTCAGTCCCTCGGGTTGGTTCATGGTGTATATATTTTTCTTTCGATGTTTCTTGTTCTTGTTCTTTTTCTTCTTCATAATCTATGTAGAATATTTTCTTCTTAGCACACTCATGACCTTTAGTTTATTTTCTATCACAACTGTAACAAATCCTTTTTTTTTCCTCTAGTTGTTGTGGTGTCAATCTTCTACGTTGTGGGAAGCTACGAGTTACAACACTTCCATCTTTATAGTTGTGACTTGTAGACCTCCTTGTTGTGATACTTTTTCTTTCAATTTTTCTTGCCACCCTAAATGCATTTTCCTATGACTTAGGTTCCCAAAGGCAAACCCCATGTTGGATATTATCCTTTAAATTCCCTATGAAGACATCAATAACATGCTCCTCCAGAATACTGATTACCTTGATATATAATATTTGGAATTCCTCAATGTGTTACGCCATTATACCTTTTAGTTTGACATTTATCAATTGGCTAATGAAGGTGTTTCTCTTTCTATACTCATAATGTGTTATCATTTCCTTTGTCAAAATTAACTAAGTTAGAAGATATTTATGAGTGCCAAGTCATCAATATCACACAAATTGATTCGGTTCTGAATATAAAGATGCAATGTGTAACTTTTTTTTGTGTTGCACATCATGTAGATCAAACTATTGCTCCATATATAGTATCCATGTTACTGGATCCTTGCAATCAAAATTCCTCATATCAATGTTTGGAACGTGGTTGGTCTTCAACCTAAAACTAGAGTCTCTAAAATCATGATTCACATTATTTTTTTTGTCATCTTGAGTTTCATGGAATACCTTCTTGCCATTAGGAAGCATTTCATTTAACAACTTTGTCAAAAATTCCTTCAAACGTTGATTTTTGTTTTTAATGAAATCCTTTGAACCTTCCATTTTTGTTTCGAAACAATCCTTCAAACATTTCATGTCCATTTTTGTTTTTTTGTAAAACATGCTTCTTAACATTGATCATTGTTTTCAATTCTTTTTCAGTTACTCTTTGTGAGAGCGAAATTTGTTCCACTTGGTATCGTAATTTTGATATATCATGTTGCATTTGTTCCTCTTCTTTTTGTGTCATACTATAGTTTTTTGGTTGCTTGGAGAGTATCGATTTCTTTGTTTCTAGGAATATTAGAAACAAATAATGATATATATATTTCACTATGCCCTCTAAATCACTTCTCACCGATTTTTCAAACAAAATATATGTGAATTTAAAAAATACAAACCTTTTTTCTTTCTTTTTGGAGCCTGATTTTGAAACTATTGTATGTTTGTATTATGGGTTCCCAAGGTATGAAATTTCATCGTATGGTAGCTCTTTTAGTTTTGTTTCCAATGCCATAAGTTAGACCAATATTGGACTCTTCAAGATAAAGTTACGCCAAATCTTCCAAGATGACCTTCTTATGGATTAGTTCAATACAGAAAGATTATACAATACACCTTGTGTCACTATTTCAATCTCCAACCCTAAAAATGTTACCCAAGAAGCCACAGTTCGTAGAATTTTAGATATTTTTTACAAAATTCAATTTGGAAGCTCAAAACAAAAGTTATGTCGATTTTCTCAGAAACAATGGTTTGAAACATAATTTTGGAGCATGTAGAAACCCTAACTTATTCAAGCCATATCTCAGAAAATGTAGCGAGTGAAGATCTGTAATTTATACATGACATTCAGCAAAATTTATGATCCACATAGTCAAAATTTAATATTTTCAAACCTCTTAGAAAAAATGTTATAATGAAAATTACAAGATGGTTTGTTTGAAGCAGTGAAACCCTAGAATCCAAAGCTATGATACTAAATGTTATGCAACCAAATCCCAAAATGAATGAAAATATAGATAAATGACTTAAAAATTAGCCTCTTCAAGGAGGAAACCTCCTTTATGTCACATAAATGAACAATTCTTGGGTAATTAAAATGACAAGTCCTCCTTGGTATGTGTAGGAGTCTAGGGGATCACAATATAATTAGGGCCTCCATAACAATAATAATGTAAGGGCTCAACAATAATGTTAGTAGGCTTCTATGGGGCACAACATCAAAACTATGGGAGCCACACTAGTATTATGGGCACCTAACAAAGAAGGAAGGCTTGATGAGGATGGAACAATTGAGCTCAATAGTGGTTGAGGAGAGCACCACTTCTCACTTGAACTACACCATGTGCTATGAGGAGGGGCTCTTCAGGGCCCATCCAAGTGGGAAAGTGTGAGAGATGTCGTGATTAGCTTCGTGACTAATACCAGGCCATGCATTAGCCTCAAGGGAGTAGGAGCTAACGATAGCGCAATTGAGCTTGACCATGAGTAAGGGATGACCTGACTACTCACTAAAACTATGCCATGCACTAAGGAAGAAAGGAATGATAAGTCTTAGCAGAATGAGGAATTTTAGTGGACAAGAGTTAACGAATTTATAACTAAAACTACACCATGTGTTATGACTAAGAGACAATCTTAAGGGAAGGAAAAAATTTCTCCAATAGTGACCTATAAGGTGCTCCACTATCCACTAAAATTGTGTCGTTCACTCGAAGGATGAAGGATATTAAGGTTAGTGCGATTTTTTTCAATAATGGTTGATTTTTCACTAAAATTGTGCCCTTCACACTATGCTAGTGCAATTTTCTTCCACAGTGACTAATTATTCACTAAAACTGTGCCCTGCACTTAGGAAGGCTTACTCAAGGAGGAGATTATGTAGTTGGCTAAGGAAAGTAGCAGAAGTCGAGTAACTTTACCCATTGAGATCCTTAATGCACTGTGAGAGGGAATACACTTTTATGGCATGGTTTTGTCTTACAAAGGACCACTAGAAATGCTTCATGTGCTCTATAAGGTAGAATTTCTCAACTCTCAATGCATTGGGCCAGTACAAGCATGAAGGGTTAGGTGACTATGCTTTGAATTTTCTCATATTGCAAACAAAGGATTTGACCTTAGAGAGGCTTAGTGCACATGTATATGGGGAAGAGATCTGATCAGTAAGGTTGATGAATAATTTTTACTCATCACCTAGGATAGGGTTAATGTGTTCACAACTTGCACTATGTAGGAGGACCAAGAAGAGCTCTAGAATGGCTAAGTGTGTGATGGGTAGAGTAGGAGAGGGAAAATCATCAAAACAAGACTGAAACATGGATCACACACATGAATGTCATTAATAAAAGATAGAGGAATGCCCAAGACTCATGAACAACAATCACATATTGAAACAATAGTAAAGCGACTGTTATTTCTATGTGCTACAGTTGAAACACCACATTACGACTCTTAGAATATGAGTTGCGATGGAAGTGTCGACTTTGACTAGAAAGTGTGCTAAGATATAAGAATATGTCCAACACGTACTCTCATGATATGTAGGACTATATAATGTAGAAGAGTGTGCTAAAACTACCCATATTAATGTGAAAAGGTGTGAAACATGTAGGAGTGAAAAGGATTAGAAACGAAGCTTGTGATAGAAACAAAACGTGAAAATGATAGTTACAAAAGTTAAAGAAATTGAAAGTGACACATGCAAGAGTAAATATAACATGAAAGAAACACTTTTAAAGTGAAAGCAAGTGAAAGTGATAGTTGTGAACATGAAAGCAACACTTGTGAAAACAAAGGTGCTCAAAAACAACAATTGAGAAAACTCATTGAAATAGAAGTACAATTGCAAATAAAGTGAGTGGGATTCTCAATGGAGAATTTGCAATGAATGCCAACTTTCTAGGGTTGCATAAGAAATATGTGCTCATACATTTCTCAAGGACTAAACATGAGTGAGCAAGTGACTTTGACACTTGAAATCTCAAAAGAGACTTGAGTACTTAGGAAAACATGAATCAACCATGAAATGACTATGGAATAGCGTAGGCTCCAAAATTAAAGTGGAAAATTTTAAAAAATTGTTCATGGCAATGTCAATAGGCTCCAAAATATTTATTCTCAATCTACAATCCAAACAATAGACTATTATTAAAATGAATATAATTTAAGCAACAAAAACATAATGAAAATAAATACAATCAAAATTAAATAAAAATTCAATATGAAAATTAAATGTAATAATTACACATAAACTAAAATCTAAAATAATAAAATCTAATCCTAACCAACTAAAAAACTAAACTTGAATTAAAAATAAAATTATATTAAAAATTAACTCAGTAAATAGAATTACAAATTTGAAACAAAACTATATGAAACTAAATTAAATAATAATAAACTTAAAATAGTTTAAAATTAAGGCAAATAACTGAAATTACATTCCAAATCAAATAAATAAAAAGCTTCAGAAATAAAATTGAACGAAACTACAATCTGAATAAAACAAAAGCTAAACAAAATTAAAATTAAAATCATAATATTTTAAAGCTAAATCAATCTAATCTAAACTCGATTCCCTCTTTTCTCTTTTCTCTTGTGATCTCCCAACATTGTATTTTCTTCTTTAACCATGCTGAGATTTGTGTTTTATATTAATATGTTGCACTCTATGTTGTTTATCAAAAAGAGAATATCTTCAGACTTTCATATGATTTCTATGCCTACGATGTTTATGATCCATGTTCTTCTTCCATAAACTGGTTGTCAGTATGAATTTGAGCTCACAATGTCTTCCCCATAACAGTTATTGATACTTATCTGCATTTTTGTGCATTGTTGTCATGTATTCATGTGAAACAATGTAACAACAATTTCTTCCCTTAATGATCCGAGACATACAAAATCTATATGATCTCAGGCACGGGTCTTCGTAACTTGACAGGCAAGGTTAGAAACTTTAAGACACTCCAATTCCGGGGAATTTCATCATAAAGCTAAAATATGGCAAGGGCTAACCAGCTTGCCATAGGGCATTAAATGCCCTAGTACATGCATGCACTATAACAAAATAACACAGCTTTTATTTTTAATTTATGTACCTATCAGAACTGTGTTATTTTGTTACAGGGCATGCATGTACCAAGGCATTTAATACCTTATAGCAGGCTGGTTAGCCCTTGCCACTAAAATATAATCATAGAGATTAAATAATTCAAATGGTACCAATCAAACTAAATGGTGTTAACTGGAGCATGGAAATAAATTTACTCTAATCAATCAGCGAGCAGCGAGAAGTTTATCTTTGACAGGGTTAGCGAGAAGTAATCGTACACATATAAATTTATTGCAACAACCATCACCAACATGTTATAATCATTATCATTTTTCAAAGTCTGGCAGAGTTACATTGTCCCTATGGGCTTTCTGATAGCGACTCATCTTTTTGGTGGCAATGAGCAATCAATTGATCCCTCACCAAATTGCAATAAATCAATTCTTGATCCCTCAGCATATTTGTTTTTTGAATTCTGGCGCTATTCAATGATTTGGTGCATGTCACCTCAATTTTTGGTTTACATAATTCAGATCTAGTGAAGCTTCTACTGACTTATATGAAAACATAGAGCTATTGGACAGGGAAACCACACCCCCCGTGAGTTCTGGGTTATGTCAACCAAAAAATCATTAACTCTCATAAATATTGACCCGGTGGCCCAACTATGTCTTTAACAAACCATCTAGATAACTTTGTGCTGGAATCTTGGCGTCATTCGATGGAGCTATGACAATTGTGGGCTTTAGACATTTTCCTTTGACCTTCTGCAACTGTAAAAATGTCAATTCATTTACGAATCGCTGAAAGGTGTGTCCTTTGAAAGACAATGTTTGCCTTGGATACCAATTTTCAAGTGATGTAAAGTAATTCATATTCAAAGAGATAAACAAATCATGTTGTGTATTAAACTTGGTATATATTCACCTGAAAGTGAGGTCCTCTTATTACTTTTAAGATAACTATATGTTATACATGATGGTGTAAATATAATATATTTAACGTTTCTGGATTTTTATTATATTCAATTCTATACACAATATATAGGACAACAAATAATATGGGTAAGTTAAAATCACATTTTAAAATAATATATAAAATAGAAGTCATTAATAAAATAATGTAATCATTAAATAAATTAAATATATATATATATATATATATATATATATATATATATATATATATATATATATTTCTCTGGCTGTTTATTGTTTTATATATATAGTTGAGAATATATAACATGCTTACGATATATGTCTTTAATATACACTATAATTTTGTAATTAAAATATATGATATATATTTTAATATACATTATAAATTTACATATATAATGTATTTATAATTATTATTATTAATTAGTATTTATTTAACTATTAGTTTACATTACATAAACATATATTTATACATAATAATATTAATATTAATATTATTATATATATAATTATATTATATATATATATATATATAATATATATACCTTCAATTATATTTGTGCTAGCCGTTTATTCTGTTATTGTTTTATATATAAAGTTTATAATATATAACATAGAAATATATGTCTTTAATATACATTATAATTATGTAATTAAAATATATTGATATATATTCAATCTGCTTTAATAAATTTAGATATATATAATGTATTTATAATTATTATTAACTAGTATTTATTTTAACTATTAGTTTACATTATATAAAAATATATTTATATAAATGTAAATGTATATGTATGTTTTTAACTAGAGATGGATTATGAGAATGCCATTAAGAGAGTAACTAAACCAAAATCAAGTAAATCAAAAGGAGTTCGTAAAATCAACCTTCGAAGATGTAAATGATGTAAATGCAATATGTAATTTTAAAAGTTGTAACTTTTAGTATGGAAATTGAAATATAATAGACTTGATATCGTTCAAAATTTATTGGAGAAACAAAGGAAATAGAGTGATCAAAATGAAAATCAATAAAAGTTGAAATCATTCAAAATAAAGCAAAGCAGAGCAATTCTAAGGTGACATTAACACAATTTATATTGAGGGCCCTATATTTTTAAAAAAATTAATTAGAGTCGTTGAGGCCTCAACAATTGGTGACACATGGGAAGGAAGAAGGTATCCTTGTTTTAAAAAATAGGGCTAAATTTATCAAATAGAGAAATAAAATGTTTCAAAACATTCTTGCAAATTTCACCATTTTTAAAGGTCCCAAATAAAATGAATCAAAGTAATATAATTTCTTAAAGAATAAAAGAACTTGAATTCTGATCTGAATGTTGGGCAAACCTGTTAATGCTATGCAAGATTCCTCATCAGTATTAAAAGGAAATGTGTTTAGGATTGTCTCAAATTAACCAAAATGTGAGGAATTATGTGTCAAGTGTTGAGTGTCTTTTATGAGCAATTTATGAGGTTAATTAGCTGTTTAAAACACATATACAGTAAATAAATTACTTAGAAGTAAACACAACAACTTATAACACAAAATTGATAAAGGAGTTCACCCCTCCTAGGCTACATCTCCTTGGACCTATTCCAATGGCTACACCCTCTTTGGATTAATGGTTAATTCTCTGATTGCACGCACCTTCACTGCTCAAATGGCTTTACAATCTGCTCCATCGCATTAAGAAGACCTAAAAATCTAAAAAATGACTATCCATGTTATGCAATTGGACTTGAAATGATCTAGGCTTGACCTCCTCTCATGGTGGCCCTAAGTTTCCTTAAATATCAACGTCGCAAAAAAATGTACATAAGTGTCTCTCAACATCTGCAACCTATTCCATTGTGTTTAGAACATCCAAATCATGTAGGAATGACTCTTTCTTACCCAAAATTGGTCGAATTTTGTAAAAGTTATGGCCACTTCAGTTTTCCCTAGGAAAGCTCCACCAAATCTCGAGAAACACCAATTAGCCTCACCAAAATTGGAGCAACACCGGTTTTATTGGGCCCTCTAAAACCATCACCAGCTGCAGGTGCTTATCCTTCCAAAAATGTCATGTATATGGGAGCAATTGGACCAAGGCTAGGGCTAATCCATCGCTCCTTACCTCCAAAATCATTGGTGCTTAAGTTTAAATCAAAGCTCAAGCCCATAGTTGTTAAGTCATATGGTTGTGGCATAGTCGTACGCTTTGGTGCTTGTGTGGGCAAGTTTGCATATTCAACACCTCCCCGCTGTAATTTTATGTGACCTTTGAGATGACAAGTGGAAGCCTCCAGGCTAACCACATGTCAGCCTCTCATTTGTCCACCTCAAAAACCTTTAACCAATAACATGCTGACACTTGTCATAATCTAATTAAGCCACCTGCTAGAATATTTCTTGGAATATTCTTGTTTCTGACTAGGCTGTATGGATGCCTAGTAAGCACCTGAGTCATTCGTGTACCCAAAATTTTTTTGTTTGACAAATGAGACAGAAGTCTTTATCTTTGTCATACGAGCTCTGTTTTGAGTGAAAAAAGTTGTGTTGTGATCGTATCGCCGAGGTGGATGTGCTCGTTTAGTTTTTGAACAATTTTGAGAACTTTGATTTTTGAACAAATTTTTACCCCTAATCCAGATTCTGATCACTCCTTCCCACTTACAGGATTTTGGACCAAAAAAAGTTGGTTATCTGATGAGATTTGAATGCTCTTCTCCTTCCTAAGTTCTATCAATTGATTCTACTTGGAAAAATGTCCATGACAACCACTTGGGTTCACTAAAATGCCTTGCCTTACAAATGGCTTGGCACTTCAACCAATGTTTTCCTTTTGCTCCTAACCTAATCCAACACTTTCTGAATACTTTCTGATTAAACATCTTGTTGTACCAAAGCGATCCCTCAGTGCTTAGAAATATGACTCGTGGCCTTCCCACTGAGAATCATGTTCCACCTTTGCAACACATGCATTCGATGCAAACTTCTCTTGGAAGCCAATTTTCTAAGTTAATCCCAACTGAGTGAACTACATCAACTAGTTCCAATATTAGTAATAACAAGAAAATAAATGACCATTATTTTACCTCCACGATTCCAAATTCAACATCTGGAAGAATGCATTTGCCATCTCTTTCGCTTCTTGGCATCAACACATCAAATGGTCTACAATGGCTGCAAATGTTTTTGGCATTGTTTTTTCACTTTTGCTTCTTGATTCCATCATCCTCCAGTATTAACATGTTTCTCATGTTGTGATTTCAAAATGAAGGCTAATCATGAGCATCTTTCTCAAGCATGGACCTTCCAAAATCCTACATCTTGTCATAAGAAACACCATTAACCTTGAAAAACACTCATCCAAGAATATAACTTGATGACCTTTTCCTTTTGCTTCTTCAAAGCAACAAATCTCACATCATGTGAACATCACCATGTACTCTTACATCTTGGTGTATAAACCATCAACTAAACACAAGTCGAAAAAACACGCTTCTTTAAACAATTGACTTTCAAGTCAAGCAAAAGCATGTACAACAACTTGACGATTTATGACAAGAATTCCACATTCTAATGAAATAATTCATCGCATCACCCTTTCATATTTGGATACAAAATAAACTCTTCCAAGTGGATATAACATACATGTAACAATCAATCGACCACACAATATGACACTCATGCTTGTGCAAATGATCAACATTCTCAAGTTGAAAACATACATGTTAACAAAGAAATCAAACAACACAAGTCAATCACTCATGCATGTTCAAGCACAATGAAACTATAAAAAATTTGATTGTTCACAAACATAAAATCTTGTGCATGTATAACAATTCTCAACTCTCTCACAAGTACAAGAATCCCATTGGTATGTACAAGTACTTAAAGAGCTATAATAACCAAATCTTTTGTAATAAAGTGAGTCAACATACTCCACTTTCAAACACCTTTCTAGTATAAACATGCAAGTTCAAGAATGAAACATGCATGCAAATTTGTAGTTGCAAATTTCCTTCTTTGCTGCATCTATGTGAGTCAACATAACTCTACTTTTCCAACATCTTCCTTTATGCAATATGGAACATAATTTCAGGAGAAAAGAAAAACATCCAAATAACAAGGAAAAGCATCAATAAAGCAAGATTTGCATCAATTATCAAAAGAAATGCAAGGCCTTAATTGGTTAAGAAACCTAACCATCTCTTTCTAAACTAGTTCAATGGCGCTTCTTTCAGATGCACTTCATCATGTGTATCATCCTAACCCACATCAATTATGGAATCCTTTTTTCCATTCTTGCCAAAATCTCTCTCTACCTTCTTCTAATGTCATGGATGACTTGTTGGATGCGAAGTCCAACACTTGTCTACAAGATGACCCTGCTTATGGCAATGAGTGAAAAATAATTGCATCTTCTTTTCAACATGGTTCCATTATCCAATGGACCTTTGGCTTTCTATCTCTTTTGTTTTGAAAGTTTCCTGTGTATGGATATGATCTTCCAACACCCCAAAACAATATGGTTATTCAAAGCACGAAAGGAACATGTAAATTTTATCCAAATATTATGTGAAGATTTACCATGTTTTTCATAACCAAAAGAAACTTGATTAGAGGAATATTTATACCTTACACGTTCAATTTTTTCACCTTATTGAGGAGGTGAATTTGATGAGGTAGTGTCTCTCTTTGGAATGCCAACAATGGTTTCAATGACCTTAGAGGTTTTAAAATCCTCCCATTTTCCATTTCCACTAGTTGCATGCTTATGAGCATCTTCTTGCAATGTGGGTATAAAACATTTTCATTCCTCATTAACACAAACTTCACAAGCTTGAGGTAATTAAAATGTAATGAAAGTCCTTCTTGGAACAACTTCATGTGCCTCCTTGGCTTTGGAGCATTCTCCATCATGTTGTTCATAACCAAGACCCAAATACCTAAGCCTTTCCTCAACGGCAATTGGCTCAACTATGCCTTGTGCATGTTTTCCTAACCTTTTACTTTCATAACCCATATTCATCAATAATTTGGACCCTATTCCTCTAGTGTGTCTTTCAAAAGAACCAAAACATTCATCTTCAGAGGAAATTGAAGATAAACTTGAATTACATACCTCATTTTCATGCACATACTTGGCTAGGGTTTCCTTGGCATCATGGAGCTGAATCTCCATCAAATTCATATTTTCAAGAAGCTCGTACTACTCCTCCTCCATGGCCATCAACTCCTCTTGAAGTATAGTGTAATCATTCCTATATTCGTTCATCTCTTGCACCATATCTCTCATGATGATAAGCTATTACAACATCTCTTTATCAAAGAGTCTCCCTAAGGAAGATGGAATAGAAATATCACTTGTTGAAGCTTCCATCACACTTGTAATGCATCAAAAAGCTTCACAAATCTTCAAAACGTTTCTCAAGAAAGAACCATCTGAGACCATCTCCCTTCTTTAGCTTACACACATAAACTTTCACACAGTTAAATTCTCCTTACACAAATACAAAACCAATAACTAATTTTCTAGCTAACTTGGTAAACCATCTCAGGGTTAAAATGAGCTAACTTGCCTTTGATACCAACTTGATCTGAATGTTGGGAAAACTTGTTAATTCTATGCAAGGTCCGTCATCAGTAATAAAAAAAATGTGTTTAGGATCATCTCAAATTAATAAAAATGTGAGGAATTATGTGTCAAGTGTTGAGTGTGTTTTATGAGAAATTTATGAGGTTAATTAGATGCTTAAAGCATGCATACAAAATGTAAATTACTGAGAATTAAAATATAACAACTGATAACACAAAGCTGATAAAGGAGTTCATGCCTCCTGGGCTACATCTCCTTGGACTTGTTTCAATGGCTAGGCCCTCCTTCGACTAAAGGTCAATTCTCTGATTACATGCACCTACAGTGTTCCAATGGCTTTGAAATATTCTCCATTGGATTCAAAAGACTCAAAAACCCCAAAAATGACTATCCAAGCTCTACAATTGGACTTCAGTTGATCTAGGCTTCACCTCCTCTCTTGGTCACCCTAGCCTTCCTTAAACTTCAACGTAGAAAAATCACATGAAAAGGTGTCTTTCTACCTATCTAACCTATTTGATTGTGTTTAGAACATCCAAATTATCTAGGAATGACTCTTTCTGAGAAAAAATTGGTTGAATGTTTCAAAATTTATGGTCTCTTCAGTTTTCCATAGGAAAGCTCCACCAAATCTAGAGAAACTCTAGTTAGCCCTACCAAAGTTGGAACAACGGTAGATTTATCAGGCCTACTAAAACCACCGCCAACTATAGGTTCTTATTCTTCCAAATATTTCGAGCATATGCGAGCACGTTGCCTAGGGCTGACACTAAGCCCTGGCCCCTTACCTCCAAACTCATCGGTGCTTATGTTAAATTAAACCTTAAGCCCATAGTTGTTAAGTCATATGGTTGTGACATAGCGGTAGGTTGGCGTTAGTGCTTGTGTGGGCGAGATTACAGGATCGACTCTGGCCTCCCTACAGTAATTTTACATGACATTTGAGAGTACAGGTGGTGACCTCTAGGTTTGCCACATGGCTGCCTCTCATTGGTCCACCTCAATGCCTTTGACCAATAACATGCCGACACTTGTCACAATCTGATTGAGCCACCTCTCAAAATATTCTAAGAATATTGCAAAGAATATTCCTTGGAATATTCTCTTTGCTGACTGGGCTGTCCGAATGCCTAGTCATCATCCCAGCCAGCCGTGTACCCAAAATTTTATTTATTTGACAAAGTGGACAAAAGTTTCTATCTTTCTCATACTATCTCCATTTTGATTGAAACAAGTTGTGTTAGGATCATATCACCTAGACAGACGTGGTCATTCAATGTTTGAGCAATTCTGAGCACATTGATTTTTGAGCAAATTTTTTCCCCTGATCTACATTCCGATCAAATTCCAAGTTTTAAAACAATGAATCCAAAAATAGGAGTAATTATTATTTATAATCCTTCTCTACTGTTGTATATCAAATATAACTAGCAAGATTTTTAGGATTAGTATACATGTATTTAGTATAAAATTTCCTTGTTTTCTTTACATTTCTTCGCTTTTTGCGAGTGTCCATAACGTGGATGAATTTTCCTTGTAGGTTATCATTGATGTGAGATAAAAGAGAAAAGTTAGTAAGGATAACCTTTATATAAGTGAAATCCTATTGAAATAACTGAGTAAAAAATTCCCTGTAAACCAATTGGTGTTGTGTAGGAAAATATCCCCCCTATAGAGATTTTAAAATGTTAGAAAACCCAATCCAAATGAAAAAGAAAATCAAACCATTAAAAATAATGTCAGAAAAACAATTCATTATCCCTTCAAAAATAAAATCTAAAGAAAAGTAGAGAAAAACTATAGCGAAGTGTTGTAGCGGCTACAACCACCCTCCAAAATTTTTCCTTAGCCTCGTTTTGGAGCCTCCCTACCAACCTTTCGCAGCAGCTTGCCTTGCTTCGTCAAGTTCATAAGCTTCAGTGTTTCTCTTGCACAAAGGAAGCCTATCAACCACAGCTCAATGTATTCTCCTCATAGTTTGTTTGCCCAAAATTAGTCCAGCTACAAGCTGAGCAGCTCCCCTAAGAAATTGCACAATTTTGGAGGGAAACCATCCTTCCCTCAAGAAATTGCGCAATCCTATCTGACAACCTACTGGGCTCTAGAATTCCGCAATTCTATAAGTCAACCCTCACATAGAAAATTGTGTAATTTTCCCCAGCGAGGTTGCTCAGCCTAGAATTTGTGCAAATATGGGCAGCAGTCAGTTGCTCTGCCGAGAAATTGTGCAAATCTCCTAGGTAGATAGCCCATCTCCCAGCTAAAAATTCACATTTTCTCCCAATAGTTGAACAACCTCTTGCATGTAAAGCTTAGTTCACCAGTTCCCTCTAGGACCGAGAACAACTAACTTACATGCATGGGTTGCTTCTCCTAAGGCAACATGAAAAGTAGTTGGGCTTACATGCAAGGATCGGTTTAGAAACCTCCCACCAAGTGTCGCTTTCCCTGGATTTGTGGCGTGTGCATCACAACCTAGATGTTATTAAACGCATCAACCAGACGCTACAGATCTCATTCCTCACATCAACCTTGCAACTCTGACATACCACATCACATCTAGGAGCTATCAGCACATTCAACTCAGTTGTTTTGGGGTAAGACCGCCTTCCATGACTTGTGTTGCATTTTTGTCGCTTTTTGTGTTTTCACTTGTGTGAGTATGGTTTGGTTGTTTTCTTTGAGCACTTGTTGTCATTTACATGTATATTAGCTTGTCCTAGCACTATTTCAGTTTTCATTGCTATCTCACTGTTGTCACATGTATGAAACTATTTTTCACGAACAGTCGTCGATTCAATAACTCACCTCACCCACATGAATGTTGTTTGTTTTCTGAATCTGTCATTCATCATTTTCATGCATGATCATTCACTTATGCTTACACTCAGTATCACCATGCATTCACATTCACATTCACGTTTAGTTGCCCGTTAGCGAGTCTGGCCCACTTTGGCCCAGACTCTACCTCACCAGATAGCATTGTGCAATCCTAAGAAGGAAGGCTTTGCCTTCCTCTCTAGGAATGTGCATTTCTACGCAATAATTGTTCCCCATGCCTGCTTTACACAATCCTGAGGGGCATTGACTACTGGCTAAGAAAATTATGTAATGCAGTCACTGAGCCTGCAACCATTACCAGCTGAGATTGCGCATTGTGCAACTCTAGCAGTCAGTAGCTAGACTGGACTGTGCATTGCATAGTTCTAGTAGTCAGTTAGTCTCCCAGTAGCCGAGACTATGTCTTATGCGGTCTTGGTAGTCAGCCTCCCAACCTCCCAACCAAAATCGCCCAACCTTCATGATTAGTCACACAGGTTTGTTGCAAGTTTGTTCTTAATTTTAGTTTTGTTTTCGACTAACAGATTGCTTGCCATGAGCGTTGCCATGTCTCCAGGTATTCCAAGTGTTCATCTGCCTCTCAGCAGTGCTGGTACAATGTTTTCCTTGAGGGTAGAGTCGAAGACATTGTTTAGATCACACCCCAAGATGTAGTCGATCAAAGGACTATGAGCTTGCCTACTCACGAAGACATCAAGTTGTTCTTAGAGAAGAACATCAAGATATCTTACCGAGTAGCATCATGAATAATAGTTTAAGGCAACATACTGAATGCAATGAATGCAGTGAATGCAAGGAATGCATCAAATGAAGCAGATGCAATGAACACAGTGAATGCAGCGAATGTAACGAATGTAGCCAACGCAACAAAATCAATGAACGCAATGAATGCAGCGAATGCAGCAAACACAATGAATGCAACAAATGTAGTGAATGTAGTGAATGAGGCAAATGCAATGAATGCAACAAATTCAATGAATCGAAGAGGAAGGTTGCTGACAATACAGAGGCGGAACAAATTTGCAAGATCAAGAATATCTAATGGTGAAAGCAAATTTGGAGACTCGGGCTATGAGGTGATGACATGACATGAATATCGCATGAAGAAAGAGAATGGAACAAAGAAGGAGTTGAATTTGCTGAAGCAACAACTCAAGGAAGAAGATGCAACTGCACAGATAGATGAATGAGTTGTAGTAGGAACATGAACAATAGTGTGTGCAACATGCAATCACAGATGAAACTACACTCGTACAAGTTAAAGATCCATCCCAATAGCTCATATGGAGTAGACATGGTGAGCAATGTTGTTGATTGCATGCATGTCATTGTGCGCATGCATGCAATCCAACCCATTCAACACACTCACTAAGGCGAAGACAAGAAGCAAGTCTAACGAGAGTTGAACATGTACTTCGGTAAGTTGATGTGAATGACCACTAGCACACACTTGAAGATTAGCATGAACGCTATGCATCAGTGTGTTTCCGGTTCAGCCACACCCAAGAAGACCATGCACTTGTTAGTGGACAAGTTGGATGAAGGATCCAAACCAATGCACTGGTTGTAACGGAGGCAAGAGTTGGCTTCAACAAGATGTCACCATGAGGTGCATGCACATTATCACAGACGACCAAGATTGGCATCAACTTACCACCTTCACCATCACAAGCATGCCAAAGTGTTGGTCTCATTACAACAGACTGTGTTCTAGTGATGTCTTGCATAGCTTACTGAGGCCATGTTGTCTCACATGAGTGCATGAGCATTGTAATGTAACGTCATGTCAAGTGTCCATAGTTGGATGTAATAGTCATAGAGTAGGTGAAGATTCATGAGGGTAGTTGAGCTATCACAAAGGGGAAAGTTAAGGGTCACCCCACTCTTTGCTATAAATAGTCCCTCATAACTCATTGTATAGGCTTTTGGTTAGCCAAGCTTCTGATAAGACTATCTTGGAGAGAGGTTGGACAATATTGAAACACGCCTTGGGTTCTCCTCTACACAGAGCTAGTTCATCTCTTTGGAGGAGCAGGTGGATGTGGTTGTAACATTCCACTGTTAGGGCTAGTAGGTTTACATGGATGTATTGTGTGATTAGAACTTACACTTCTTTATATAATAAGAGCCAAAATGTTTTCATGCATATGTTGTTATTTTAGTTTAATTGTTCTAGTTGCTGTAGAGGTGTATGTTGTTTAACTTACATAGTTGTGTATGAATTATTTTGGATGTGATTATATGAATCTTCTTACAGATGTGTTGTTGGTTTAACCGTAACTTTGGATTTCCAGCTGACTTGCTTTCCAACCTATGATGTCTCTCTACTCATGTGTTCCTGTCCCAGCTGAGTACTGTTATAGGTTACCAAGGGCCACACTCATCTCAATCCACCTATGTTAGAATCACTCATGCACCTTCCTTGACTCACTACAGTGATTACACCCTTGCCATTGACAGAGTTATCTTACTTGCCTATTTTAAAAATCGCATTCAGGGCATTACCATACGACCCACTACTGGGACTCCTACACCAAACAGTCTGAGGTCTAATTGGGACTTCTTATCAAAATGATCCCCTTGACATGTTGGCATTTCTAGCACTGTCAACATTTATGGTGCTAGAAGGAGGGCCATATGACAAGCTGTGTCCTCTCATCTAGTTTTGAACCTTTGCATACATTTCATGGATTCTTTCACTCTTCTCCCTCCGTGATGTTTTTTGAGTCGTGTAGATGTCTCCATCATGGGGGAGTTTTTCGATCCCTTGTCCACTTACATGTATGATGGTGAAGGTGAAGTGGCCTTGCCTCAGTACTTACATGACTTTCTTTTCATGCTTCTTGAGTAAGATGGGTGTTTTGAGGAACAAGCTAGCTTGCTACTTCCACACACACTTCGCGAGTCTCCACGTCGATGGTTGCTTAGCCTACTAGCTGACAACATGCACTCACTTGAGCACTTTTGTGATCTTATTGAAGACACTTTCTATCATTTTGATCCATACATTCTTGGCCAAAAAATGTTACAGCAATGGAAGGCTCCACATGAATCGTTTATTGATTTTTAGTAGCACTTCCATGACTTACAGTTTCAAGCTCTGAGGAGCCCGATGAAATTTTCCTATCTTTGGGACTGGTTTGAGTATTTCCTTAAGAAATTTTCCCATCCCAAGGAGAATCTTGAGATCAAGCCTTTCTCAACATTCTTCATTGATGGAGCTGCACAATCTCATGAGGATGCGGGCACTGTCTTGACTGACTGTCTGCCTTCCCCTCATTCAATAGATCCACTACTGTCAAGTGATGCTGAATATCATGCTCACACACTTGTTTATATTTCACATCCTCCCAACATCACCTCACTTAATTTTCATGCAGATTTCATTGTGAGTCCTTCAATTTCTCATATGCATTCTATTGTATGACCTTCATGTTTGAGCTCGAGTCTTCCTCCAGATGATATTGTCTTGTGTTCATCCATTCCAGACTCTTCACTTGTTGTGAATGAGGAAGAACCTATTGATGGAGTTGGTTTTTCACAACCAACATGCACTATCATTCATGAAGAGCATCAGTGGGAGCTTGCACATGAACACTCAGCGAAGGAGGACTCCCTTCCGTCTAAGCCCCCTCTGTTCTTTCCTAACAACATTGGTGAGTCTGCCATCGATGATTTCACATGTGTGTCTTCATTAACATATGCACCCATTGTTGACCACTCAGAGGACTTGATAGATGTTGGTCCATCATTCGATAATGTTGAGGATAAGTTATTCATTGAAAATCCACTTGATATTTCATCAATCTTTTCCAGAAACATAGAGGATGACTTTGTCTGATTTTCATCTACCCCTTTATTTGATTCATCTGACCATGAGGATGTTGATGCAATCATTGATTTTTTTGATCAATGCAGTCGTGATCCATTTTCCATATTTGATCATGATCATGAATCTATCACAGTTGATCTTTCGAAGCCACTAGTTTATGATGATCTATCTGATGATGAAGTTGGAACACCCAAGACTATCAAGGCACTTTAGCCAAAGCTGATGGTTATGTCAAGTCCTCGCTCTTTTGGGGTTAGTATCACTTCCGATCATGAAACTATTCAATCACTCAAGGCTCCCCATCACTCATTTGTATGCATTGAACATCCATATCACACATAGATCATACATCCTCCACTTGAACGACATGATCACATTGCTCATACATTGGAAGAATATTACGTTGCAAGCACACATGTATGATGTAAGTTATCTTTGTTTCTTTCATTTTCTTGCATCTCTTAGTCAAGAGTGTGATTATGCTTCAAAGTTGCACACAATGTCACACAACACTATGATAAGTCCACAAAGTCCTCGTCATGTACTTTCACCCACTTATGTCTTGTGGGCACTGTCAAACACGAAGTGTGGTTGTTTTCATTCTTGTATCTTTCTTGCTTGCTGGTTCACACAACTGGGTTGCTCATAGATCAAGCCTTCACCAACAGGGGTCAACCAATGCACTGGTGGCTATATTGGAAATGTCACTTCACATGATCAAGCCATGCACCATTAGTTTAGGAGTAGGAGTAGTGTTTTCTTTCAGTCAATTTTCTTGCATGCTTGTTTGCTTACTCACATTGTTTATTTGTCTGTATACTTTATTGTTTTCTTGCTTTCTTTTCTTTCACTTTTGCTTCTGCTTTTGCTTTGTTTTGCTGTTTATTAGTTCGCTTGTTTCGTACGTAGGTTAGTTTTGTGTGAAACCTTATATGACTCTTAAAAAGAGATGGGTGAAGTACAAGAGGGCTTGTACAACTATCACCACTTGGTTATATGTCATCTTGCCTCTATATGAAGAGCTTGTTACTTTTATTCCATGAGATGTGGAAGGAAAATATGTACTATTCGAAGTGAACCTTGGTGAAAACACAATGCTTGTGTGCTAACTAGTGTCACCTTCTCTAGTTGGTTGTTTTTGGGTTAACCCTTGTTAGTTCAATCAAGTAGAGTAAGGTGAGGATGAAAACCTTAACAGACATGTCAGAGATATAATAAACTACTTCTCTACTGGAACAACCTCTTCTGCTCTCAATAAGTTAGGATCCCTCTTTTGCTTCTAAAATGAACAAGTGCTATGCACAGTGAAAAATGAAAAATGAAAAAATGAAAGGTTAAAAAATTTCAAAATTTCAAAATGAATAAGGTAAAAGTAGAGACTGGCTTCCTGTGCAGATAGGTGATGCAAGTAACTCTGTCTGGGTACCTAACAGGCTTGTTGGTAGTGGAGCCATGCCTGTGTTCCTATGTGACTCTGGTGGGGTATTGTCTAGGCCTGCTGGCAATGGGGCAACACTAGAGATGAAACTAAGACTCTGGCGACCATACTTCTTGTACACCAATATTACCCTCAACCCCAATCGAACCGACTCTGTTTCCTTGGCTTGGAATGTGTGTCAATCGACCAACAGTTTAGCAAATGCTACATCTTACAATCTAGTTAGTGTGAATCCAAGATGAGTTGAGAACTGAACAATACTTCCGGAGGTGTTAGACTTGCTTTTCATGAACAAGGTCCATTCAGAGAGCTAGAGTTTTGCCAGTGTGTCGCCAAGTGTTGTAGCAGCTACAACCACCCTCCAAAATTTTTCCTTAGCCTCATTTTGGAGCCTCCTATTGGCTTGAGGGGGCTGACCCGGGTTCAGCATTAGCTAACCAAACAAATCCCGAAAGTAGCTAAACCTACCTTCGTGCAAGTTGCTTTGTGCTCTGTTCAACCCTTCAGTACCTCTGCGATCTATTGTAATGGGCTTTCATGCAGCCCTAATGAGGGGCTGAATTCCTTTCACAATGCTAGGGTAGCGAACTGTAATATCTCCCGAACTAGACTAAATATCTTATCTTATTAGAAAATCTTAGTTGGTTTCATGTAAATAGATGTTCTTACTTGCATTCACTTAACCAATATATTTATACACATTCGCTCATCATATAAGCATTGGAACTGAAATTCATACCCAATATAACAGATGCATAAATAGGAAATAAATACGTAGAATGATAGGAAACTTGTCTTTATTAATGATTCTCGATGGTTACATACTCGACTCACCCTATGCACTCAGCTGCATGGGTTCACGCACTAAGCTTTGGAACAGTAGGCCTCTGCACACTTAGTTGCAGAGCCTCTACCTACGTTATGACCCAAAACTTAGACTTACACTTCAGATCTATCTCACATACATATTCATCGCTTAGACATTGTATGCCTTTGACTACTTAGAGATTTGCTTTATTTATATAATCCCATGGTCCATGGACCATGGGTAGATCTTCTACAGTTTACATTCCATTGTCAAAATATGAGCGGACAATCCTATGACTCTTTAACAACTATGCGCTTCATGCCCACAAAAAGTGGAGTCGTTAAATTGGAATTACGAAATTGGACTGAAATATGGGCTCTTAGCCCCAAAATTACCCTTGGGGTATCCTGTGCCCAACATGCCCCCAATACAAACATCGTGAATTCCCCTCAAGTCACTATGTAGGTGCGAAGATCTTAGTGTGAAGATCTCCTAGCTCTATTTGGATCCCTGCAACTTTGGCAGCACACTGAGCAGCCCCCTCTTAGACTTCTTCCACGTGCTGTTCGGTGACCACTGCTATTGAAATGCTGCCCTAAATCCTCTGCTGAGTTGCCTGCAGTTTCACGAGCTTTGCTTCAATGGAGGTTGTAATTGTATAAGCCTCATTGATCCAAGGCTGTAGGTGCACTTTTAAGGCTGCTTCCTTATGCCAAGCTACATCCACTTATTCCTTGAGTGCCTTTGCCTATTGCATCCCTGCAAGCCTTTGTGTAAGGGCAACTGTCTACGCAGTCCCTTTTACTTCGTCATACTTCTATTGTAGCTTGCGCACCTCTGTCTCTAGGCACTCCACATTCGAGTCCTCCTACAGGGTGGTTAGGACCTCAAATGACTGTCTGAACAGCTTCATGGAGTTTGCCACTACACTATAAACCATTGATGTTGCTACTATAATAGTAGTTGTTCGATGTTCCCTAATTTCCAGTAGAGTTGAAGGCTAAGCCTTCAACTACAGTTATACGATCTGTAGGTTCTACTCCAACTGAGCCCTAGCCATTTCTTCTCTACTATTGTGCACCCCTATGGCCAATTTGTGGACGCACGCCTCCACCAATTCTTCAGCCTGAATTTCCAACTCTGGGACCATTCATCAGGCTTTATTAGTAGCATAATCTATTGATTCTTCTCGACTGCCTCATTGTGTTGCAGGCCCAACTATTCAATGTTGATACGTTGCTCACTCATCACCTACAGTGCATGACTTTCCTTGGCTGGAAGTTCTACGGTGACTCCATCTTGTAAGAGGTAGAGTGTTTCCTGAGCGAGCACATCCATGGTCAACCCTACCCCTCTCAAATGGCTGACCATGGCCCTATTGGCCTCCTTCTCTGTAGTAAGTTCTCCGAATGGTAGCACTATCATGTTGGTCACCCTTTTGTGCAAGATTTCTTCGATAGCTAAAGTGCCAACTGCGAGGCTAGTGGACACTACGCTAGCCTGTGGAGTACGAACCTACAACTCTTGCAACTCTGTCCAAAGAGCCCCCAATACCAACTGTTGTTGTTCCTCAAACTACTAGAGGGCCTCTGCAGTGACATCCCTCACCATTTCACTGATATCATGAAAATCCCCCTCAGTGAGGGTGATTAAGTTGAAAGAATTCTTTGATCCCTTTGTCTTCTTTCGTGGCACTTTCTACTCTCATAGTCGCGGATGCTTGAGCTAGGTGAACATTGTTTGTGGGTCCGTGCCACCTTGTTCAGTGTCCGCCTTTGGTTCAGGTGAAGGTGACATCTGTCCTTCGCGCTCTTCGTCTACTGTTTTCTACTGCTCCACCAACTTTACAGCGTCGTGTGCTACCTGGGCCTTAGTCACTACTTCTTCTTTCCTGTGCTTTTCCACTAGTTGTGCCATCCAAAGTTTTGTCTCTTGATTCTTTTGTTGTGTGGTAGAATTCTTTATTTCCACCATAGTGTCAGTTGGATTGTGCCACTCCGGTGGCCAAGAATCAAGGACTGTGAATATCAAATCACTAGTCGCCAAATACAGTAAATCATGACATGTCTTCATAGTGTCTTTCCATGCCCTGATGAAGACAGGGTGAAAATCTGCTTTGAACTCTACAAAGCTCTAAAAATTGTTATATATTGTGGGGGATAATTGCAACTTGCGATTGATCCCCATACAGACGTTCATCTACATTAGTATCCAAAATATCTTTCTCTCCTTTATCCATTGTATGTCCCTGGTCACCCACAACGAAGCATACTTTGCTACCTCTGGAAGGTCCTACGCGACCGAAGGGAACTGGCTACCTTCAGGCAACTCCCATGCCACCATTATGATAAAAAATAGGAGCCATGCATAATGAAATATTTTTCCCTGCTCCTGTGCCTCACGATAGTTCACAAGGAACTCGCCACATAGATAGTTTGCTCAGTTGAACTGGACCCTTTCTCCGCGTTGTGCCGCCAGTACGACCACTGGTGCGAGCACCTCATCTATGTGGCACTTCCACATCACCTTCCCTGCCAACATTTGTGTTGCGACCTTGACTACAAGGTTGTTGATGCTAGAGATTACATATCCTCACTTCTTCTTCTCCAACATAAACTTTTTCTTCATTACTTCCACGAGGGCCAACTTGCCACCTTTTCCCTCTGAAATGTTTGTTGGATCCTCCCCTGAGCAAGATAGCCATGTAATCGAGTGAATCAGATGGTCTGTGATGGGGATTGGCTCATCTAGCCACAAGCACCCATCATGCACCAAGCAGTGTAGCTGCTTGATGACGAAAATGGTCATTGGGGTATGGTGGTAATGCGGCACCCAGAGCAGGTTTAGCAACCAGGATTTCTGTACACATATGAGCCATTTGTGCAGCTCCAATTCAATCATTCCATCTTTTGTGTAGATCTTCTTGCATATTAGCTTCACATTCAATAAATGTGAGAACGTATCATGGTCTGTGAGGTCCTAATCTTCAAACTTCAACACAGGCACCCGCCCCAAGTGCACTCCCTCAGAAACAATATCATCTAGGAGTAGCAGAGTTTGTAGAGAGCTCTTTCTCTCATCTATATCCTTCGGCAACTTAGCTTTACCCTTGCATGGAGGCACATGTTTAGGTAATTAGGTAATAGGGTCCACACCCTAGGTTTCAACATCCATCTCTACATCATCCCCCTCCACAAGGATTTCTTCAAACTCTTCCTCCTCATCGACCTCCAGATTAATGGCCTTCGCCTTTTCCTGCAATGTGAGCTTGGTCCTTAGTGGATTTTGGGGTGATACACACACCAAGGTCATAGCCTACTTGTCCTTCATAGGTCTCGGTGTGTGGGGTGATTTAGGGACCTCAATGATTATTTCAGTGTTGTTTGGGGCTTCCACTTCCATAATTTCTTGCGCAACTTCCTCGGCTCTCACTACTCCTATCTCCATGGCTTCTTCAGGTGCTGACATAGCGCTACTTTGCAGTTATTTCAATGTCTCTACTAGCTGCTCAAACACCGAATTCTCTTTCATAGTCTCGAATAAGTCTTGATTCATGAGTACTCGAGTGCGCAACAACTTAGTTCTCAAATTGCCAAGTGTTGTTTGCTAGACAGCCACTTGTAATTTGTAGTGCCTTTTGAATTTGAATTTGACGGTTCCCCCCACATTTGGTCCATTAATGATAGATTGGCAGTAGATTTTCAAGAATCTAGCCCATAAAGTTTTCCTTAAATGTCTGCGACCCACTCCATTTGGCCTCAAACCAACCATCAAATCATGAATAATGACTTTAGCAATCACTTTCCCACACACCTGCACACCAGCACAGCTATCTTCGCATTGTCGCGGACCCTGTGACACTTCATTACTGCAGACAGTCCTGACATCGCGCAGCTCTTGGGAAAATTATTTTATATTCCTAGGCCTCCTTTCAACTACCTAGAGTGCTAAGACTGTGCCACTTTCATATAGTCACATCGTCGGATCGCCGGTGTATGGCTTCAAATGACTACCATTCACCTTTCTTGGGAAGGGTTCTCCATTTAACTTGACAAGATGTACCGCATCTCTGTCGGTAATCTCCTTAATAATATACGGCCCTAACTAGTGGATCCTGAACTTTCCGAGGATATTATCAAACTTACTATCATACAAAAAACTAGATCATTTACCTTGAATGTTCATAGCTTAATGTGTCAGTCCTGCCATGCCTTTTCACGTTGCTTTTGGACCTACAGGTGAAATCCTGCCAAAAATCGTTCTTCTTCAAGCTCATCCAACTGTATGAACCTCTTCTCCATGGCTCTATGATTTGTCATACCTATGAGCGGTGCTATGCATAGGCTAGGCATGACGTATTCCATAGGCATTACGGCTTACATTCAATAGACAAGCTTAAAAGGTGTATGTCCTATAAGTTTCTTGCATGTTGTTTGATAACCCCATAAGGCTATAGGTATGCATAGGTCCCAATCACTTCCCTGTGCATTACATACCTTGGTCAGCTCATTTTCAAGCACTTTGTTGAATGCCTCCAGTGTCCTGTTAGCCTATGGGTGATAAGGTGTGCTCTTTTGATGATACACCTGAAATTATTTCGTTAGTGCACTGATCATCTTGTTCAGGAAGTGTTTATCGTGATTACTCATCAAGATCTTCGAATATCCAAACCACATCAGTACATGCTCAAATAGAAACTTTGTGGTAGTCGCACCTGTGCGATCCTTCACCAACTGCGCTTCTACCCAATGAGTCAAATACTCCATCGTAGTGATGATATACCTCGCACCTATCTTTCCTTGAGGTTTAATGGGTCCTACAAAATCTATTGCCCATTGTTTGAAAGGTTGTAACACCATTTATGGATTCAAAGGCATATCATCCCTCCGCGATGGCCCTCCTGTCCACTGACATACATCACACGCCTTGCAATATGCTTTTGAATCCTAATGAAGGGTTGGCCACCACAACCCTATGCGTAGAATATTCTATGGGGTTTCTCTTGCTACATAATGTCCTACAGTGGCACCCCCACGAGTGTCCATGAGGATGTTGGTTCATTCAAAGTCAGGTACATATCTTCACAGTATTTCATCATTCCCCATCTTGTATAGATGGCCAGCAATGACAGAGAAATCTACTGCACGCACCACTAATTCCTTCTTTTGCTTGACAGAGTATCCTTCCAGCATAGTTCCAGTTGTTAGAAAGTGTATTATATCTTCAAAATGTCCATCTGCTATGCACACAGCAAAGAGTTGCGCATCAGGTAATCCTTCCTCCAAACTAGTAGGTTCCTCCCCTATCTCAATGTGCGATAGGTGGTCTAGTCCTGTGTTCAATCGTTCAGGCTTCACAACAACTTCAAAATCATATTCCTAGAATAATAAAAGCCATCTGCAAATGCACACCCCAAACATAGGGTTATTGACCAAGAGCTTTAGCATGGAGTGATCTGTATACATCTTAAAGTGGCCTCCTAGCAAGTAGTGTCGATACTTCTAGAGCGCATATACCATAGCTAGCACCTCACACTCAGTGGTGGAATAGTTCTTCTCTACTTTGGATAATTTGCGACTTGTAAATGTGATAGGGTGATCCAAGCCTTCTCCGCCATCATATTTTAGTACTGCCCCCAACGCTATACACAACACATCAACATGGACATGAAACTCTTTCTTCCAGTCCAGGAAGACAAGAATTGATGCAGTAACCGTCATTTCTTTCAATATATCCATGGTTTTCTTATAGTCATTGTTCCAGTAGAATATGACATCCTTGTTCAACAATTTTTCCATCAGCGCGGTAATCTCAGCATAGCCTTTGGTAAAATTTCTTTAATATCCTGTATGTCCAAGAGTAGCATGCAACTGTTTCACACTTCTCGGCGCTTCCAAGTTTAGAATCAATGCGATCTTCATGGGGTCTACTGTCATCCCTTGTCTGCAAACCACATGCCCCAATAGGTTCCCAAAACGAATGAGAAAGAGACACTTCTTAAGGTTGAGTGCAATTTGGTATCTTTGACAAGTATCTAGCATCAAGTGCAAGCTCACTACATGGTGCTTAACTACCCAAAAGACAGTCTAGTATTCAAAATAGACCTCTAAGAACTTATGAATATATTCCTTAAATGCCGCAACAACCACCTTCGAAAAGATGGCCGACTGATTCTTCAATCCAAACGGCATGATAGTATATTGAAAGCAACCCCACTGAGTCACAAAGGTTGTCTTGCTCCTATCCTCGGGTGTGATTTTGATTTGGTGGTACCCCGAGAACCCATCAGTGGAAGAATATGCTTCTTGACCACCTACATTGTCCAACACATCATTCGTGAACAGAGCTAGGAATGGATCATGCACACAAGTGTCATTCAATTTTTTGAGATTCACGCATATCCTTATCTCGTCCCTCTGCTTCTTCTCTTGCATGACTGTTGGACTTACCCAATCAGATTCTTTCATAGGCTCAATGATGCTTGCTACGAGCATTTTGTCTAGTTCTACGTGGACCTTTTCCTTGTATTTTAGATTTAAGTGGTAAGGCCTCTTCGTAACTTGCTTCGCATCAAGCTTTAAGGTGATCTTCATCACTCCTATATGTTTGATCGTTCCTTTCAAATCCATACACTTGGTTGGGAATAAGCCTTCATATTCATGAAGTAATTCAGCGACCTTTCCCACCATCACATCGTCCCAGTAGTCTTTGATCTTCGCAAATTTGGGTTCTGCCTCCATACCAATGTTCACCTGCTTAGTTTTCACCGGTGCGATTATATCAGGATTCTCAATCTATGGTCCTTAAACCTTGTTGTGATCTTCTGTTTTTGGAATGTTAATATTCTACTGATCATTATCCTCCTCTTCAGCAGTTACATTATAAATTCCAGTGCGCGACTTAGTTGAGTAGCCCATTCAGGCTGAATCAGGTCTAAAGGCTCTTGTGGTATCCTAAATATGGCTGCTTTCACCTCTTGTAGCTCTTCATCAATATTGTCCCACCCATCCTCAAAACTGAAGGTCATCATGAATCCTTCGGATGGGATATCCTATTCACCTCTCCCATGGTGGTGCTCTGTTTCTATATACTAGTTCATTGGTATAACATCTAGGGTATGACAAAATAGGTGCACCCACTCAGGTTGTGGCTTTTCTCTATAGACCTATGTCCACTTGGCCAAATGCACATGTGGATCATCCTATCCATCATACTTTTCTATTAGTCACATCTTAGACTTCCCAAATTGTGCTCACATCATTCTCCTACATTCACCCCAATCATCAAAGCTTCCTTTGTGTGTAGCCCACCATCTTGCAAGCGTAGCACGCAGCACGCAGTCCAAGGCCTAGAACCGTTGATTTTCCATAAACTCCCTTTCAAATTCATCCAAGAAGGTATCTACCTAATTTAGACCATCATAAGTAGGAAGATTCCTTTCTTTTGTCGACATGCAGTGCAACGACTGGGTCATCATATTGCAATTCAGCATAGTTACCTCGTGTAAACGATTTTTCCATCATTCTACTTCTTCGTCAGAATTCAAAGTGTAGGAACTCTCGTGCTCCAATGTAATCTACCCATTCGTGGTGGGATTCACCTAGTCTTGGTCTTGCAATGTTATCTTGTAGATGCATTCCAGATCATCATCACTCTCATAGTCATGGACTGGTTTGGTATAGCGCGATCCCTCATCAGGATCCAGAGGTATTATTACGTGGAACAATTTCTTCTCAAAGATCATCTTTCGCTTCTTCAGATTGATTACCCCATTCAAATCAGTAGCTGAGTCAATTCCAAAGAGCACAGGGTGGGAATTTCTATCACCAAAAATCTCTATTACTTCAAAATATGCCAGCATGCTCGCTCCCTTAATATCCACGATTACTCCCTGCAATTGCCCCATGGATATGATTTTTTGTTGATTCACCTTTCTGAGCTGAATCAGAGACCATTTCAGCATAGGTCTTCCCATTTGCTCACATGTCTATTTTGGTAACACATTTGCATCTTATCCCAAATCTAGAATGACTTGATCGATCTCGTATTCTCTAATTTGCGTTGTGAGTCTGATTTCACACCCTGTCCTTGTTTTATGCTTTCCAATCATCTATATTATGTGTGGTATTTCATAGCCTTACTATCACACAGTAACTTCATAAAGGTTTCCAGGAAAGTTTTGAGCATGGAGGGATCCATCTCCAGCTCAGGCTTATGTTAGCTTCCATGAAGGTTTCCTAAGCGCTCTCCAAATTATACTCATCTTCTTTTGTCGGGGCTTTGTGAACCTAGGTACCATCTTCCAGTTGCTTCACCTTGTCATCTCCCATCACGATTTAACTTCGGAGCACTATATTTACGTTCGTATCTTCCTCGCGCATCTCAGATCTCATCATCTGCAGGTTCTGAGTTGGGAGAGGTGGTAGCACTCCTTTGTACAGTATCCTAGTTATCAGCATAAGACAATCTTCTATCTCATGATCAAGCAGCATGCAATACTTGCACGACAAGCGCATTGGATTAATACAATTGTGGTCATAGTGTTCTGGTCCTCTGCAATTATAGAAAATCAACACTCTGCGACCTCTATTATGTCCTCCTCCTCCTTGGCCTCATTCATGCCCCTGAAATCCTGTTCACGCCAACCCTACATTCAAGTCAAGGGGCCCCATTTTGGCCTAAACCCTATAGGTGGGAGTCCTATCCATCATCAATTCATAACTCCTACAAGTACGCTCATCATGTCACACCAACCTACAAAAGTTGCAAAACAACTGTTTTGGAGTTTGCGTATACTTCTGTAACAAGTGGTAATTATCTGTGGCATGTTTTATGGCTACGTGACAAATAGCGCACCACAAAGCAAGTGCCGCACTAGGTCCTGCTTGAGCTCCCTGCATTAAAGGCATTAGTCCTCCTCCTAGAAGGTATTTTGTAAAGACCAGACAGTGGTCTTTGTCATGACCCTAACTCTTGCATTTCACGCACCACACTTCTTCTCACACTTCTGGTCAAATCGTCCTATCCTGCTTCAAGCTTCGCATCTCAAGGCCTAGATTCCTCAACTGCGTGTGGATTTGTTGAACACCTAGATTAGGATCTTGCATCAGGGTCTCATGTAGTCTCATGGAAATCTTCAGGGCCTCTGCCAGGGTTGTTATCTTCTGCTGTGACAGGGCACTCCTTAGGTGTGGTAGTAGCGAAGCTACAAACCACTCATGATGTTGTCCATCTATCAGATTCATATTTCCTTCACAAATCATACATTTCAGCCTCTGATCTAGTTCCCAGGGCATCTCACCTAGTAGCATCATGATTTATTTGAATCCAATAATTGACTACACTTCATATTAGGCCTGCTAAATTCCATATTTAGTGTTGCTTTGATGTTTGCTACTCTCACATTCGGGTTATTGTTGGAATACTTAATGTACCAACTGAGCACGTGATCCTGCAGGGTGTTAACCAGTGTTGCTTTCTTTATATGGTCATCTGTAACACCTTGAGCTTCCCATACAACCTTCACTATGAATTATATTTGGTCTAGATCCTCATTTCCCAAGCCTTTGAACAAAGGAAACTTCACTATGTTCGCCATACTGAATCGCGGTGGTGGTGAGGGTGGTATGGGTGAAGATGGAGGTGATTGCGGTGAAGCCGGTAGTGGTGTGGGCGGAGGTGGTATTAATGGAATTATTTTTCTTATCAGATGAATAACACTTCATGGAGAGACCTTCATGTGCCCTTCTTCATCCCCTCATGGAGTTGAAATCAAGGGGTTGT
The DNA here is from genome assembly GCA_000404065.3 of Pinus taeda. Lineage (NCBI taxonomy): Eukaryota > Viridiplantae > Streptophyta > Pinopsida > Pinales > Pinaceae > Pinus > Pinus taeda. Next base: position 147,912 of record APFE030215786.1, read on the forward strand.
TCTCTGGACCCTTATTTCCTTCATTTCGGTAAATTCTTCCTCTTAGCGTAGACCCAAACATCAAGGTAACTCAATAACCTGCTTTTCGCACAACAACATTTTGATCCAAGTATTCAAAGATTTTACGTACTTACCTCGCAGTCCTTTGAGAAAGCGTCGCTCTGCCTTGCTGCAGCTGACTGAGATGTCGACGCGAACTCAATAACAAATCCTCCTATAATGTGATCGAGCCAATGATCGATGGCATGCACGATCTTATCCTCTAATGCTTCCAACTTTTGCACTAGCTCTTAGGTCCACACAATAGGACCATCAAGTTTCCACCTTCATTGGCTATATGGTAGCTTCACGATCCACTCGGATAGCCCAGTAGAGAAGGACACGAAAAATATTTCGTGGATCTCCATATATAGGTAGATATCTAACCATTGTTCTTTTGACAGTCGTGAGTTCCTGTTTTCATGCGCCACGAACTTGTGAATTCTTCTGTCCAACGGGTCTTCAATTTCTTTCTTAGTTGGATTCCAATGAATGACATCACACATCTCTTATGTAGATTCTGGTCCTGGCAATGGAACCATTTGCTGGCCTGAGGTGGCCTAACCCAAGTTCAACGTTATTTAGCCAAACAAATCCCTATACTACTGGCCCTTTCGGCATCAGCTCGCAGAGCGCAGACTGAAGTCTCACCCGAAGTAGTATGGCGGGATGCTGGAACCAAGTTTCCACATCCTTGAGATGGTTGTGATGTTGGTTTATTCTAACTATACCTGCCTTCACGTAGGTCACTTTGTGCTCTATTCCACCCTTCAGTACCTTCGTGATCTATTACAATCGTCTTTCGCGTAGCCCTAACCAGGGGCTAAAGTTGTTTCGCGTTTCTAGGGTAGCGAATTGCGATATCTCCCGAACTAGGGTAAATATCTTACTTATCTTATTAAAAAATCTTAGTTAGCTTCATGTAAACATATGTTCTTACTTGCGTTCACTTAATCAATATATTTATACACATTTTCCCATCATATAAGGATTAGTAGTGAAATTCATACCTAATATAACAGATGCATAAATAGGAATAAATACACAGAATGATAGAAAACTTCTCTTTATTAATGATTCTTGATGGTTACAGACTCAACTCACCCTATGCACTCAGCTGCAGGGGTCCGCGCACTTAGTTGTAGAGTATTGGGCCTCTGTGCACTTAGCTCCAGAGCCTCTACCTACGCTATGACCCAAAATATACACTGACACTTCAGAGCTATCTCGCATACATCTTCATTGCTTAGACATTGTATGCCTTTGACTACTTAGAGATTTGCGCTATTTATACAATCCCATGGTCCAGGAGCATGGGTAGATCTTCTACAGCCGACATTACATTATCAAAATAAGGGCAGACAACCCTATGACTCTTTAACAAGTATGCACTTCGTGCCCACAAAATGAAAAGTCTTTACATTGGAATTTGAAAATTGGACCAAAATATGGGCTCTTAGCCCCAAAACTGTCCTTGGGGGATCCTGTGCCCAACACCTTCCTATCAAGTTTTCATAGTATATTTCCTTCCTTCATCATGTTCACAAGCTTCAGTTCTTTTCGTGCACAAAGGTAGCCTATCGATCACATATTGATGGATTCTCCTCACAGGATGTTCACCCGAACTTAGTCCAAATGCATGCTAAATAGCTCCCCCTAGAAATTGCGCAATTCCAGAGGGCAACTAGCCTTCCCTCCATAAATTGTGCAATCCTGTTTGGCAGCCTATTGGGCTCTAAACTTGTGCAATTATTCGAGTCAACCCTCACAGAGAAAATTGCGTAATTTTCCCCAGCAAGGCTTCTTAGCCCAGAATTTGCGCAAATTTGGGTAGTAGTCAGCTTCTCTACCTAGAAATTGCACAAATCTCCTGGGGAGCCAACCCATCTCCCAGCTAGAAATGCGCATTTTCTCCCAGTAGTCAAACAACCTCTTGCTTGTGCACCTGAGTTATCCGGTTCCCTCCAGGACTAAGCAAGACTGAATTCCATGCATGGGCTGCTTCTCCCAAGGTAGCATGCAAAGGCATCCCTTATATCAGGGATCTATTTTTAGTAGTTGGAGGTTACATGCAAGGATTAGTTCACAAACCTCCCACCAAGTGTCACTTTCTATAGTTTTTTGGCATTCACATCACAACCTCGATGTTATCAAAACTCATCGACCGAAGACTACAGAGCTCATTTATCACATCAAACTTGCATCTCTGACATGCCACATCACATCTAGGAGTTGTTGACACATTCAGCTCAGTAGTTTTGGGCTAAGCTCACTTTCCATGACTTTTGTTGCATTTCTGTCGCTTTTTTGTTTTCGCTTGTATGAGTATTTTTTTCTTGTTTTATTTGAGCACTTGCTGTCGTTTACATGTATATTAGCTTGTCCTAGCACTGTTTCAACTTTTTCTGCTATCTCATTGTTGTCACATGCATGAAACATTTTTTCACGAATGGTCACCAATTCGATGACTCACCTCACTCACATACATGTTGTTCCATTTTCTGAATTTATCATTTGCCATTTTCATGCATGATCATTCATGTATGCTTAGACTCAGTATCACCATGCATTCGCATTCAAATTCGTGTTCAGTTTCCCGTGGGTGAGTCTGGCAAACCTTTGTTTGGATTGTGCCTCAATAGATAGCATTGCACAATCCTGAGAGGGAAGGCTCTACCTTCCTCTCTAGGAATGAACATTTCTACCTAGGAGCTATTCCCCAGGCTTGCTTTGTGCAATCCTTAGGGACAGTAACTATTGGCCAAGAAAATTATGGAATGCAGTCACTGAGCATTTAACCATTGCAAGCTTAGATTGTGCATTGTGTAATTCCAGTAGTCAATAGCAATACTGGACTATGCATTACACAGTTCAAGCAGTCATTCAGTCTCCCAGTAGCCTAGACTGTGTCTTGTGTAGTCTTGGTAGTCAGTCTTCTGACCTCTTGACCAAAATCGCGCAACCTTCATGATCAATGAAATAGGTATATTGCAAGTGAGTTCTTTCAGTTTGGTTTTTGACTGACAGATTGCTTGCCATGAGTGTTTCCATGTCTCCAGGTACTACAGGTGTTCGTCTACCTATCATCAGTGTAGGTACAATGGTTTCCAAGAGGGAAGAGTCGAAAACACCATTCAGAGCAAACTTGGAGATGCATTCAATCAAATGTCTATGAGCTTTCCTACTCATGAATATGTCAAGGTGTTCGTATACACAAACATCAAGATATCACAATGAGCAGCATCATGAACAATTACTCAATGAAGCATACTGAGCACAACAAATGTAGCGAACACAATGAATGCAATGAATGAAGCGAGTGTAGTGAATTAAACGAACGCAATGAATGCAGCGAACTCAACAATTGCAGCAAATGTAGTGAACGTGGTGAATGAAACAAACACAACGAATGCAGTGAACACAATGAATGCAAGGAATGCAGTGGACGAAATGAATGTAGCAAACAAAGTGAATGCAATGAACGCAATGAATGCAATGAATGTAAAAGGAAGGTTGCTGACAACAGAGAGGTATAACAAAGTTTCAAGATCAGGTTGAGCCACTGATGGTGAAAGAAACTTTGGAGACTCAGCCTATGAGTTGATGATGTGACATGAAGATCACACAAAGAGAGAGAATGGAACAAGGAAAGAGTTACATGTGTTGAAGCAACACCTCAAGGAAGAACATGGAGCTTCATAGAAAAATGAATGAGTTGTGGCAGGAACCGGAACAACAGTGGGCGTAACATGCACTCACGGGTGAAACTACACCCATAGAAGTTAAAGATCCATCCTAGCAGCTGGCACGAAGCTGACATGGTGAGGAGTGTTATTGATCACATGCAAGGTATTCAACAACATACATGTCATTGTGTGCATGCATGCAATCCAACCCATTCAACACACCCACCAAAGTGAAGACAAGAAATAAGTCAAACTGGAGTTGAACATGTACTTTGGCAAGTTGATGTACATGACCACCAGCGCACACTTGAAGATCAGCATGGACACTATGCATCAGTGTGTTGCTAATTCAGCTACATCGAAGAAGACCATGTGCATGCTAGGAGACATGTTTGATGAAGGAGCTAAACGAATGAATCAGTTGCAATAGAGGCAAGAGTTTGCTTTAACAAGATTTCACCGTGAGGTGCATGTACACCATCACAGTTGACCAAGATTGGCATCATCTCACGACCTTCACCATCACAAGCATGCCAAAGAGTTGGTCTCATCACAACAGATAAAGTGTGAGTGATGTCCTTCATAGCTTACTGAAGCCATGTTATCTCTCATGAGTTCATGTGCGTTGTAATGTAACGTCATGTGAAGTGTAAGTCAAGTGTCCATAGTCAGATATAACAATCATAGAGTAGGTGGAGAGTCATGAGTGTAGTTGAACTGTTACAAAGGAGAATGTTAAGGGTTACCCCACCCTTTTCTATAAATAGTCTCTCATAACTCATTGTATAGGCTTTTGGTCAGCCAAGCTTCCGATAAGACTATCTTCGAGAGAGCTTCGACAGTATTGTAACGCACCTTGGCTTCTCCACTACACGGATCTAGTTCATCTCTTTTGAGGAGCAAGCAGATGTGGCTGTAACGTTCCATTGTTGGGACTAGTGGGTTTACATTGATGTATTGTACGATTGGAACTTACACTTCTTTATATAATTAGAGCCGACACATTTTCATGCATATGTTGTTATTGTAGTTGGATTGTTCCAGTGGTTGTAGCAATGTATGTTGTTTAACTTACATAGTTGTGTATGAATTGTTTTGTATGTGATTATATGAATGTTGTTGTAGATTTGTTGTTGGTTTAAACATCACTTTGGATTGCTAGCTGACTTGCTTTCCATCTTGTGATGTATCTCTGCTTGTGTGTTCCTTTCCCAGCTGAGTACTATTACAATTTGCTAAGGGGCACACTCATCTCAACCAATATGTGTGAGAACCCCTCATGCACCTTCCTTGACTCACTACAGGCTACACCCTTGCTACTGACAAAGTTATCTTACTTACCTCTCTGCAAAATCGTGGTAGATATATTACCGTATGACCCACTTCTAGGACTCCTACGCAAAACGGTATGAGGTCTAATTGGGACTTCTTACCGGGGATATCCCCTTGACATGTTGGTGGTTCCAGCACTGTCAACACGAAGCTAGAAGTGAATCATATTTGAAATCAATGAAAAGTAATAATGCATGGAATAATCAAGACTCTAATAAAATGAGATAGGAAGAGAAATATTAATAAAAAGATTACATATATTATTGTGTTGTTATTCTTTTATTAAGCATGTTCTCGCATGGTAGGTTATTATTTAGGCCTTTTATTTAAATCAAAATCTTAAATCAAGAGTATAGTTATGATCAAAATTTTAGAGATGAAGGTTTTTTCAGAGAGACTTATATCTTGGTTATAGATTAATTAGAAAAACTTTAATGTTCATTTATTAAAAACAAATCTTCATTTTAATGAAATAAACTTGAACAATAGACTAAAGGCAAAGAGACTCCCTAAATATAAAGCACCATCATAACTGCCTTACCCAACTAGAGGGCATGCAAAGTAAATTATGGGACTTTTTTATCTAAGTTAACCATGGAATCAAACCTTCGATGAACCATGGAAAAAGCCAAAGTTTAGACCTATAATAGCCAAAGTTTAGACTATATATATCTTATATATATATATGAAAAATAAAATCAAAATGAAAATTGCTAGAAAATAGAAATAAACACATATGGCTTTTACCTTTAAAAATATCATTATGATTTACCTTAGAGATATTGATATCTTCCATGTTTGCATTTTAAAGAAATAACTTCTACCCATATGAAGGATTAAAAAGTTAGAAGGTGGGAATAAGTTACATTCTTATCATAATCCACATTTGTTCATGATCATCAGATTTATTGGTCTAAACTAAGCCAAACATCAAACGAAGGAAAATTAAAGGATCATTACTTTCTTATTCAACAACTATTTTATCCTAATGGAAGTAGAAAGGAAAGCAAGTTATCCTACTCTCGCTCGTACTTTAATTAATAGGAAAACTATGACTAAGTATAATCATATTTTAGGTGGAGCCTTTCCATTAGCTTAAGCCATGTAAGAAGGTGTATATAAAAAATTAGTATCATAAATAGAATTAATATTACATTTTTCAAAATAAAAGGGAATTTTTGTAGATTTATCTGTAATAAGGATAACAGAGGAAACCTATTTACATGCGACTTCCTAATATTAGATTCTTCAAACAATAATTCAATTCTATAATGATCTTTACATTTGAAATAATCTGCGTAAATACCTTGAAGAACTTGTTTAGGATTGCCTTCCCAGGAATTTATAAGATCAAAATCATTTATATTAGTCCCCAAAAGTTTAAAGGTATTACCCTTCCCCATGAAGGATACCGAAAAATATATGAGAGGGAAAAAGTTATCCGATTGTTTAAGATTTTTTTCATATGTATAATATCATTAGATTTTCTAAATTTAAAATTAGTAGCGAAAAATTTGGATCAATTATGATTTACAAAAGTGAAAAACCCATTAAGAAGGTAGATTGCTTCGTTGGAATTTTATCATAACAAGCTTCCAATGGAAAATCATCATGAATCTCATCGGAAGCTTGTTGTGAGTCAGATAACTCAAAATCAACATAATTAGAATGAACATTATCATATTTGTTATCACAAAAATCTAATGAAGAGGCAACACAAGAATTTGAAAATAAGTGAATGTCAATTTGTATTGGAACTAATTGAGTATTACTAAAACTGGGGTAATCATCCAAGACTACCTCCTCCTCTTGCAAATTATGAAACTAATGTCAATATTTATAATCACTAAAAGGATACGCAATATATTTGATACATATATAATTTTTAGATTCATCTTGAAGTAAGCCATTAGAAAACTCAGAGCATAGTTAATTCTTATAAAACTTTTCTTTACTAGAGTTTGAAGTAAGATTTTGGACATCAAGATTACCTAAATCATTATTAGGTGTATTCAAACTTGAAAATAAATCTAGATACATGCAATAATGGTTTCTTAAATATAAATGATTACATGCTTCGATAAATATTGAATGATTTTGATCATTGACAGATGAGACATCTTCTACAATAGAATTTTGTTTGTTAAGAAAATCTTGAGTATAATTGGGTTGACTTATTTAACGATTAATTTCAGAAGAACCAAAATTATCCATATGTCCATTGGTGGAACTTGGTACTTCTATTTTTATCGAGCTTAATTCTTGTCCACCAACATCATGAAATATTTCAGGAAGATTTGAAGATTTTGGATCTAGATTTTTCAAATATTTTTCTGAAGTCTGAAATTGTGTTAGACAAAATCCTCATGTCTATGGTGGTGATATAATCTCATGTTCATTAATTTCTTGAATAAAATTATAATGAATAAAAACTAATAGAGGTTTTTGCATTCCTTTCTCTTAATTGTTTGTTTCATTATTCTTGTTAAGTTGAAGAGCAGTACACCATTTTGTTAAATAATTTTTTAAGGGAAGATCTTCGAGGTGGAATCTAAAACAAAGTGAAATAAACCAATCATAAAATTCATGAAGAGATTCATGAACATGCACATAAAGACTCTTACTTTCCAAACACAAATATTCAAAATTCTAGTTATGATGGGCTAAAAGAAAAACCTTCATAAAATGGTTCTATGAATGTATGGATTGAGCTAATAACGTTTTGAACCATTTGTGAATCTTTCCTTTGAATGTGAAAGTGAATAACCTGCAAATTTCATTGTTATTAGTGATATCAAAAGAAATACATTTTTTCATAAATTGATAAAGATTATCTAAAGAAAAAAATTTGTTCTCATCCTTATATCACAATTTATACACAGATTCAAGTTGTTTTCTAGATGTTATTTTGGTAGCTCTACATGAACTGGAAGCAAAATCCAAAGTAACAATGTGTATAGAATCCATTATTAATTTAAATATTTAAAATACGACACTACAAAAATTATCTAAATGTGGCCCTCCTTCTAGCACCAAAAAATCTAACGACCAAAATTAACCATGGTCAACATTGGCAAGATGACCTAATCACAGCCTCAATTAGGCCCTTATCTATTTTGGATGGTGTTTCTGATTTGTCTTAAACCAAAATATACTAATGGTAATCTAATCTAAATCTAAACCTACCTTCTCACTACTAATGTGTAATATCACATGATGTTATTAGTAGATAGATGGAAATATGTACCTTCTCTATGGCCACTTGATAAAGGCAATCTTTTATACTAGCTAAAGCAAGGGATCATCCAATCCATAAAAATGTTACCTCTATGAAAGGAGACAATTAAAAATGTAATAAATTAATTTAAGTTTAAATGAAATATAGGCTATATGAAGAGAGTCAAAAATAAATATTTTACATCTCGATTAAGAGAAATATTATTCCTATAGTGTAAAAGAGGTTGGATTTGAATATAAGTGTGAGATGAGCTTACTAATTCATAAAATATTTCATCATACCTTCACCTAATAAATTCATTCTCAGACTCATCAGCTAAGATGAATTCATTATTATGTGTATCATCACATTAGTCAAATAGTTCAATTAATGTAAAAATTATGAAGAGAAAATGAAAATCATGCATTCAATGTGAATGTTCTTTTTCCATGGATTGCAAGTTCATTGCATAATTTTAACGCAATAATTATGAGTATTAAAAAAAATCCATATTTTGAACGAGTTTCAAATAAATATATCGTCAGTGATGTGACAAATGACATAATAAAATAATTAGATATGAAAACAAGCATAATTACAAAACTAGGTATTGCACTAGACACAATGAAACAAGAAAAAAGAAGACAAGAAATAGAGGCAAAAAAGGAATCATATCCAAGTTTATTTAGCTAGATATCAAATTTATTTTCTTTTTAAGAATTTATTTCAATCCAATTAATTATTACTAAACAAAGGGAGTTTGTCATATACCAATATCAATTGAAGATATCAGTAACAATAAAACATTAAGCATTTTCCATGGTGATGTTTTGGTTACATATAAAACTTTTTTAAACAAAGAAAATAATGAAAGACCAATACTCTTTGTGTATTCCCTAGATAATAATGTTGAAATGGAATTAACATCTCTTGTGGACACATAGCTTATAGAACAACATGAGAAAAAAAGTATTGCAAATGCTAAGATTTATATTATAAATTTTGAAATAATTCCAAAGTATGATGATGGTGATTGCAAGAAGAAAATTTCATTAACTAATTATAGAATTGTAGAAAACATTCTTCCTCTCTGCACAACGATTTTTTTTTTTCAAAAATATGATGATTGCAAATCTATCATGTAATCTATATTTGTTTCTTATTGGCATAATCAGTAACATTTTTATTTCAGCAACATAGGCACAAACACAACACATTTTATAAATCAAAGATGGCAATGTTGATAAAGGATAGGGAAATAGTAAGAATAAAATCTATTTATGCTAATATTTCTTAAAAAATGTAACTAAAAAATAAGAGCATGTGGAGCAAGGACAATATCTATGACAAAAACAAAACTGGTAGAAAATCTAGGTATATAGACAACCTACACAAATCTAAATATTCTCTCTTAGCCATTCATTCTAATTTCTTTAAGGTTTTAACCTATTTTGGTTGCAAGGGACCAAATTTTCACAGAGAAGAAGCTTGAGCATGGAAATCCTTGGACCCTTTGGCTAGTCCCCATTGATTTATTGAGAGTGTCTCATGTTATTGATATCATGTTTCGAAGGAGTTATGCAAGAATCACCTTACGAACTATGCGATATTCGGCTTTGAAAACTAGGGTCGAGAGTTACATGAAGCTTGGGATGGCCCCTTGACTATTGTGGGAATCAATGTTCTTGAAAGGAATAAGACATTGTTTCATGAGTTTTCATGTCAAGAATACTATAGCAGATAAAACTATATTCTAGGACAAAACCATGAAATTAATAGGAAATTTTGACCTTCAGACCAAACTCCTAGAAAGTTGTAATCTATATTATGTGAATTTTTTCATCATATGCATGTAGAATGAAGGAACAACATGCCTAAAAAAGTTATTGTGGACATTTCTGCTACCTTTGAAATTAGATTTTTTGGGTATTTCTTGTGATGGAAACTTGCATATAGAAAGGAGTGCCCATTGTCTTAATAAGTTGTTGCACGCTATACATCGGAACATAACTTAGAGAAAAAAACACTCTCTTGATGCAACTAGTAGAATGACAACTGAATAGCCTAGACAAGAAATCATTTACCTAATACAGTTAGCGAAACTACGACCGATGAGAGAATTTTGAAGGAAATATTTTCTAATGAGCCCTCCCAAAAAGTAATATACATCTCTCAAATAAATTATCATTCATCACAAAAGTTCTAGAATAATAGTATGGAAACAATTTATGATAGAATTATCTCACTAACACAATAACACAAAATGTCGAGTCTATTATCCACATTCTTAGCTTCATACCACAGTTTTACAAGGTTGTAATGTATATTGTATGAACGCTTTAATCACTCACATATTATCCAAATTTTGATCTTTAGACCTCACGGTTGTAACATATTTTGTGTGAAAACTTTAAGAAATCATATATAGAAGGAAAGAATCTACTTACCTCACAAAGATTATACACGTTTTGCACATGCATTTAAAATTTTATTTATCACCAAAACTTTTCTCTCAAATGTAGCACACAAATGGTACAACCTTCTGCACCATTGTTGCATTGGGAAATACTATGAATGAAATGCAAAATATAGTGTCACATGAATTCGATAAAAAATACATCATGTCAGGAAACTAGTAGAAGAACCATAATAAAATCTAGAGGATAAATCATTAATGTGATTCACAAATTGCAGAAGAATGACCAAAGACAAGATTATAAACAAAATCTTTATATAATGAGCTCCCCTAAAACGTAATCGAACATGCATTGCAAATGTGGATGCTAAAAAGTGCATGATAAACCCCTAGCCAATGCACCTTCTCACAAAATAAATAGTACTAGTGGTTACCTGTGTCACATTATCTTTTAAAATTTCAATAAATTTTCTCTATGTTATTCATGATATGTACTATGTACTAAATAATCATGTGAAATGATTATAATTATAATTTCCTATATTTGTTAAAATTCTCGTACCTTCTAAATGTCATCCACTCATACGTTTTTTCAGTTGCATGTATATATTTCAAACAAAATGTATAATGAAATCATACAACATCGTCTCCCAATATGATTCCAATGCACAATAGATCATTCAAAAATCCGAGGTTGAATTTCTAACAAATGTGGATTTGAAAATAAATAAAACAAATAACATGTATGTATGAAACATCATTAATTGCACAAATTTGGGTGTTCAAATGAGTGCATGGAGAATTAATTGTCCACATGATCAATACACCTAGATAAATTAATTCACGGGAATAGTGGTGCCTATGGCATAATCTCCCCAATCCCTATAAACTAGGATGAGGTGGTGGTTACAAAAAGTAATTCCCCTAGCATTTATGATGTGATCAAGATTGGTACACTCTTCCATTTGATCACTAAGACACACAACATATTAAGAAGGCCATCAATAATCATAGAAAAGGTCACAAAATCATGATACAAAATCTCGAAGGTGGTAGTTACAAATGTTTTGAGGGAATAGTTGTAAGCTTCATAGCCATGGTAAGGGATTGTGGTAATCCTCATAGTGGAGACAAAGGAAGAGGCAAGCTACCTATCTAACCCTAATGTGGACTAGGAGATGAACATTTCAAGGACAACATTCCCCATCATCATTAGCACCTTGAGGTAGACATTGATGCCTATGAGCTATGTAGCATATGTGACCACATGTGGGTTCTTCATAATGTGCTAAGTTTCCATTTTAGGGACTTATTCATGGCTAAAAATGTTCATGATCAATATTGGGGAGATCACCAAGTTAGGACCCAAATTAGACCCTTATCCATTTGGGATGGTGATTTTGATTGGTTAAATGGGTCCAGTTTCCCTTTATCTAAAATACCATAAACTAATGTTAATCTAATCTAACCTTAAATCTACCTTTTTACCACTAATATATAATATTACATGCCATGATAAGTAGATAGAAGGAAATATGTACTCTTCTATGGCCACTTAAAAAAAATAGTATTTTATTTTAGCTGAAACAATGGCTTATACAAGCCACAAGGATGTTGCCCTTGCTATAGTAAACTTTTAAAAATGCAATAAATTTTCGTACATACAAATTAAATCCATCTTATATGCAAACAATAAAAATTAAATATATTCTTTCTTGATTAAGAGAAGGATTTTTCGTACTATCAATCAAGAGCAAAGAGTAAAAGTTGATGGATTTGAATCTAAGTGTGATAGAAGATTACTGATTAATGAAATAGTTCATCAACCCTTAAACTAATAAATTAGTACTTAGTATAATTATTTAATATGAATTCATTCTTAAATGTATGATCACATTAATGAAATAGATCAGTTAATGAAACAACTATGAACAGAAAATGAAAAACATACATTCAATGATAAGTAACTAAAAGAGAAAGCATGTACCATGCTACTTCATGCATAAATATGGAAGATCTTGACTCTCCCAACATATTTTCACACTTTCACTCACTAACATAGGATGATCCACGCTCATTAGTCTCTCTCATCAAAAAAGTCTCACTATGTCAGTCTCAGCCACAAGGGCTCACCACACGAATCTCAGCCACAAAGGTTCAACTCAACCCTAACACTTTGATCCCAACTCAAAATTAGGAAGACAAAACCAACTGAATGTAATTTCGTAGACCTCAAGTGAGTATCTCCTGAGACTGCCACAATGTTGTCTCACATTAATAATAAAAAAAGACAATACAAATTTATAGGAGTATATTTACATAGGGAGATCAAATAGATTCATGAATAATAGGAACTAAATCCTAAATAAAACGGTAATCAAAACACTACAAAAAATTTATGTTTTATTTCTAAGTCCATGTTTTGGAGAATTTGGTATCTACGGATAAATACTAATTCCCTAGATAAGTAGCCATATCTAGAACAATAGTTTAACGCACTTTAGCCTTTTCCTATAAGAAATAGATAAGACAATGAAGATGAGAAGATGTACTTGTAGTTCTGCTTTCCTCTTGTCTCCTTTTTATCGATCATGTCACTCCTTCTCATACTTAACACGCCTGAGAGGTACTTTTAAACATCAACTGAAGACAAATAATCGATCAAAGAAAAAGATCTATTGAATACAAGTAAATGGAATCAGATACATTCACTCATATAAGCATCATATAACAAGATGATCATATGGGAAAAAGGTTCAAATACTTTATTAAATAAAAGAAGGAATTACAACCATCAAGTCTAATTCTAAGTCACTCCTCCAGCTTGGATCCCATCCACATCACATCAAAAGCATGACAAAATTGTAGCATAACAATACCTGTCTCAAAGTCAATTCTCATAACAACATTAGCTCCTTACACTACATCATAGTCCAACCCCCTGATTACTTAGATGAGTGTTCAATTTATAAGAGGATGAAGGAGGTTATGTTATAAATGGGGGTATTGAATGACCTTCCATACTTAGAATTAGTTCGATGGAGGAAGGGATGAGAGGATAGGATGCATCTTAACTCAATCCTCATCCATTTTCGAGCTCATAAGAGTTGAGAAGTGAGGGAAACTTCTATATGACTCCAATAGATAAGAATATTCCATAAACCCTAACTGAATTTCGCTCAATCTCACCCAGCGTAGGTGAAAGAGGACCTAAGTTCTCTGCAGAGCACCTTGGAATGGAATCAACTGCTCTTTAGTGCACCCCTACATGGGCCTACCTATGCTGGTCCCTTTAGAGGTCATTTTGGGATGTCTTCAAGTGATGAAACTATCTGGGAAGGAGGCATTCAAAAGGGTGGCATATTTAGGGCATGTAGCAACTGAAATTAGGGTTTGATGAACCCTAAAACACTGATCTAGTTTATGTGAGTGATGTGCCGAAATGGATCTGTAACAACTGCCCCCTAAAGCATGAAGTCAGAAAAATGTTAATGTCGAATGAAATGCTTTACGATGTGATGAGGAGGTTTTGAAGTGGAAGGTGACCTGCATCAATTAAAATACATATATCATTATTTTTTTTATTTTTTCATGAATCTTTGAGGGAAGGCATACCCATGCTCATCATATAAACTTTCATTACATGTACATAGACAATTGTCTACAGATATAGACTCATGAATGTATCACCATCAGTGTAAGGCCATTGTACATATGATTTAGTACTCCTGAAATTGCAGCTCGGCTGGATGAAACTAGATTCAGGGTCTTCTATCTCGTTAAATCGTTCACTTAAGTATGAGCCTAGCCATGTGAATATGTTATCTGAAGTTCAACATGTGAAGACACCATCTGAATACCAGTTGATGATGTAAGTTGTTAACAGATGTGAGAGAAATCACCGATAATGATAATGATCCTCAAGGTACTGCAGTACATTTTGCATGGTGTGAATGGATGATTTTATGTCAAACACCATATAAAGTCTTTCGGTCAAAGGCTGGTGATTTCAACCTATCACAAAAAACAAGAAACCTACCATTGATGTATGCAAGCCTCAGGGTACTGGAAGGGTGTTTCTAAGTCAACTTCTTGGATAATATTCTGATGTCGACAAGAAGCAAATCATTGCAAGAGGGCCTTGATGTATCCCACATCAACGACACAAAACGAGTGTAATGATTTTGGAAATGGAATTTAACTGATGACACAAGGTTCAGGAATGGTGGTCATCAAAATGAAGGTTTATGGTATTGCAAAGGATGAATTTTGACTCAATGACTTCTCTTGAACATGTCCGTGACACTGAAACAAATTGGTGGCATTGACCCAAAAAAAAGTGATGGATGGTATATTATACCAATGGTATGATAACCATACAGTTGATAACCCAACCCAACTAGTCACAGTGATGAATTGAAAGTGTCATGCTCAAGAGCGAGCTACTACCATAAAGTGGTTTTCCCCTTTTTCCATTTTCCCGGTCATTGCTCACTGGTACCTATTTATTTTTATCAAGCTTGAGGAGGATAACATATGCTTGTTTTATAATTCCACCCTTCAGGTGAATCCATCGCTATGTGGTGTTTTAATGAGTCTAGCAAAGGTTAAACTCGGTCTTGTCTAGATGGACAAGCTTGTCGCTATTTGATGTTTTACTGAGTTTAACGACAAAGATAACTTGGTCCTTTTCATGTTTAGAGAGTTTGAAAAGGGACAAAAAGAAAACTCCATAAGTTCTTTTTCGTTGATTTGTTTCTCAAGCCTGCTAAAGCATAAAACAATATGAGAGAGAACCTATTGACCATGTTCAGTCAATGTATTCCTTTTTCGTAGTTAATCTATCTCATCTTGAAAAAGGGTTAAACTTATACTAAGTACATGTCGTTTCCAATCCATTAATGAGCTGAAAAGGACAAGCGCTCAACAATCTTTTCATATTTTGAGAGTCTGAAAAGAGCTTAAAGAGAACTCCACTTTAAGGAACAAGTGGTGTCTAGGAAAGAAACTAGTTCCGGTGATGTTGGAACTTCTCAAAACATGTTGATTTATGTGAAGAGGCTAGCTAATAAGACCACTCACTGTAACTGTTCCTCAAAAAGGGCAAAACAATAAAGTGAAAGTGTATGATTGGCCAAGCAGATAGTGATGATGGAAGGAGAAGAAACCAAGGCTCATATGATGGAAAACGCTGATAGAATGCCAATCACGAGGGTTAAAATGGAGGTGGGGTCATTTTTACACAAGTTTGAACCATGGGTAAATATGCTTGGATTCAGTTTCATGTTTACACAAGATGGAAACAAAAAACTATGCTTGGATTTAGTTTCATTTTTGCACAAGCTGGAAACAAAAAACTATGCTTGGATTCAGTTTCATTTTGGCACAAGCTTGAAATGAAAAACTATGCTTCAGATTGGTTTACATGCCCCCAGCATGATGACTCGATTCTAGGTGCATGCCCCCCAAGCTTCATTGCATTCACCTAAGTAGACTACTCATGGCTATAAGGTGGATGGGATGAAGATTCATTTACGAGATCAAGTGAAAGACTCGACTGGGATTTTAAAATATCTAATCAAAGACTTGAATTGGAACTTTGCTCTAAGAGTCCTTGTTTCATTTTTTTAATGAGCTTGACACAAGACAAGGAAATATGCTCTAGGTCTTGTTTCATTTTTTAATTTGTTTTTAATGATTTTGACACAATAAAAGAACTATCCTCATATTCCTTGTTTCATTTTTTAATGAGGTTGACACAAGACAAGGAACTATCCTCATATCCTTGTTTTATTTTTTAACAAGGTTGACACAAGACAAGGAACTATCCTCATGGGAGCTGTTTCATTTTTTAATGAGGTTGACACAGTAAAAGAATTATCCTCATGTTCCTTGTTTCATTTTTTAATGAGGTTGACACAAGACTAGGAACTATCCTCATATCCTTTGTTTCATTTTTTAATGAGGTTGACATAAGACAAGGAACTCTCCTCATATTTCTTATTTCATTTTTTAATGAACTTGACAAAAGACAAGGAACTATGCTCATATTCCTTGTTTCATTTTTAATGAGGTTGACACAAGACCAGGAACTACCCTCTACACCCTTGTTTCATTATTTAACGAGGTTGACACAAGAGAAGGAACTATCATCATATTCCTTGTTTCATTTTTTAACGACGTTGACACAAGACCAGGAACTATCCCCATACCCTTTGTTTGATTTTTTAACAAGGTTGACAAAAGATCAGGAACTATCCTCATATCCTTGGTTTCATTTCTTAACGAGGTTGACACAAGACAAAGAACTATCCTCATATTCCTTGTTTCATTTTTTAACATGCTCGACGCAAGACAAGGAAGTATGCTCATAGCTCAATCATGACTCATAAGAGGTCATGACTTCCAAGAGTTTCTCATCAGATGGGAGAAAAATGCTTTCGAAGGGATTCATATTAAGGAATCCATCAGAGATATTCAATTCCAATGCCCCTAGTACATATTGTACAACATCACTTAATTGATCATTAGTTGATGTAGGCATGGAATGAGTTGCCACATAATTAACCCATGGTAGGGATGATACCATTGGTACAAAAGGACCATTTATGGAATATGGTTGATTAGGAGCTATATTTGGACCAACAAATGAAAGCTAGCCAACAGTGACAATTCTGCCTTCATGCGGGAACCCAATCACTCGAAAGAGTGTTGAAAGAATAGCTCCCATGTCATTAACATAGTCGCACCCAAGAAATAAATTGTAACCTAAAGGGATTGGGACTACCATCAAATTGAGATAAAGAATTACTTCTCCCAAAGTAATAGGCAACTGAGGGAGGATCCCTAAAGGTTGATTGGTTCCTCTATTACAAGCCAACAAATTATATGTAACAGGCATAAGTGGCGGCGAACCAAGCGCTTGCCAAGCAGTTGAGGAAGGGATACTCATAAATTCACCTTATCTATAATAGTGCGAGATACAATCATATTGCAAACCTGTACTATGATCTGGAAAGGCACATAAGAAGGAAGACAAAATCCTGCCAGTCAATTCCAATCAAAGGAAGTGACTAGACTACCTCGAGGGGGTACTGTAAGAACGGGAGAATTAACCCCTTGAGTTACGAGAGTGGGAGGATTCTGCTCCTGTCTTGATGGAACAGGAGGATTTCCCCCAAGCTCATTGGAATTTGAAGAAACAAAAGGAACCTGAGTGGTATCATACTCACTCTCTATGGAAAAGCTATGATTAACTAAAGGTGAAATCAGGTCAACGATTTCCTTGACCTGTTGATTTGGGTTAGGTATAGACTCATAGGATTCACTTTCCAAGAGAGTGGGTTTGACCGACAGTTGATTTTGGTCAGTCAATTCATCAACTAGTGAAGGATTAAGGGAGAGTCTCTTGTAACTAGATGGAAGTCGCTGCGGAGTGGCAGGACAGTTATCCAACACTTTTTTGGCTTCATCTAGATTGGGACAAAGGTGAATGGGGTGATTTCCTTCACATAACCTATAGGGAAACTTAAATTTACCCTTCTTTCCATGAACTTTACTACCACTAGTTGATGGTGTGTCACCAGCATGATCTCGAGAAGTTGATGACATAAGATGATGTGGAAGAGAAGACTATTCCTCTAATATCTGAGGAATATCAAGACAATTTCAAAGAAGATGGTCTTCCGCACAAAGTTTGCATGGATATCAAACTTTGTGAGGCCTCACAAATGGTTTCTCATTAGATGTTGCATTCAAAGTAATGGTTGCTTGGTTGCCCCTGTGCTGAATTTGCTTCTTCTTCTTCTTCTTCTTAGCTACTTGGTTACTAGTACCAATGCTTTCACCAGGCGAAAAGGAAGAAGGGGAGGAAGAAACAACTGAGGAATAGGGCAAAGGGTCAACTTTAGGATCAACTGGAGGTTGATTTTTTCTGTTGGAGGAGTAGTAAATTGTGCAGAAATCAAGACATTTTGAACCAAGGAGATTGAAAATAACCATACTCGCAAGCCAATGGTAAATCTTGAAAGGGATAATGTAGCCATATAAGGAGCACCAATATTTCTAGAAGGAGGAAAAGGACTAGGATTCCCATCAAAAGGAATTCCTTTATCAGTGGACTTCAGATTTGTTGCCATATGTCTCAACCTAAGATAAACTAATGAGTGAGCATGGAGGATGTTATCCACGGTCAATTAATTTTATTTTAATCAAAGTAACATAACAAAACAAGAGAAGGATGATCTAGGAAAAAGGTTTACCAAGTAACTGTAAACTACATAATACCTCCCAGCGAACCAAGAAGTACAGGCATGCACTCTCCCTAAATGTTGTGTATGGTGTATCATAGTGTACAAGGCGGTCGACTCGGTTACCTAAGGATGGATAACAACCTAGTTTTGTCCTCCCATATATACATGAAAGTACGTGGAGGCCCAATCCCTATAAGAATTGTCTAATGCAAAACCACACAGTGAGAGCATTCCCATATACTTTACATACTGTACACCACCCTATATACCCAAAGGTATGTGGAAAAGCTATGATATACTCACGTACGTGGAATGAGGTATCACACTCGGTATGTATTGTAGACAAGTTAGCAACAACTTCTTCGTTTTACAATGCGAGAACATGTCTCTAGCCTAGAACCACTAAATGTTTTTCGTTAGGTGACAATGCTCCATTAGGTAAATTGATGCTAATTTTAAGTTGATCTTCCTTAGGAATTTTCCTTTCAAGTTCACCATGTGACATATTTTGAAATTGCTAGGAATGCAACTATTATGATAAGCATTCTTTCCATTCAATTTAACAATGAAAATATTAGCTAATAGGGATAGAGCTATTAGATTTCTTTCGATCAAAGACCAAAGAGAACAATCTAATCAAATTTCCCTAAGATATTCCTATGAGCACACACAAAATTTTTCAATGCAAAATTCATGTATTTATTTTTTATTTCCTTAATGTGAATATGAACAAAAGGAAACTAACACACATACAATCAATCAATCTTTTTGCAAGAATGAAGACTTTATGACAAATCCATTTTGAAAGAAAAGGAGAATTTTACGACACTTCCTTTCGAACAAATATTAATCAACTATAATCTAACTTTGGCAATGAAATGATAATGATAAAGAAGTCATTTAAGCAACATTAATCAAACAAGCCAAAGTAGGGCTGGAAAGAGGAAATACAAGTTGATTTTAGAGATACTACATCATTTATCCTTCAATAAGAAGAAACAGAAGGAAATTTGGAGAAAAAACCAATCCAAAGGTGGAAACATGACCTAAGGTGGTTCAGGGCAAGTCAAAGAGGCCCTAACTACACTATAGATCGTTGTCTCTCATTCAAGGGTGCTCTATGAAGCACTGTCCCTTGACCAAGCCTATGTTGATTCCTGAGAGGCCACTTAAGAGTCATCTAACCTCAATTTTTTGACCAAAAAACACTTCAAAAGTTGAAATAAGATCAATGAAAGCAAGTGAGGTCTACTAGAGTGTCCTAGGATGTGATAAGCTACTCGAAATGATGGTTGTCCCCAGTGGAGATGCCAATTTGTTTTGAGAATTTGGTATCTATGAATAAATACTAATTCCCTCGATAAGTAGCCATATCTCGAACAATAGTTTAAAGCACTTTATCCTTTTTCTATAAGCAATAGATAAGACAAAGAAGATGAGAATACCTACTTGTAGTTCCACTTTCCTCTTGTCTCCTTTGTATTGATCCTGTCGCTCATTCCCATACTTAACATGCTTGAGAAGTACCTGTAAACATCAAAGAAAGATAGAGAACCGATCATAGCAAAAAATCTATTGAATACAAGTAAATGGAATCAGATACATTCACACATATAAGCATCATATAGCAAGATAATGATATGGGAAAAAGGTTCAAATACTTTATTAAATAGAAGAAGCAATTACAACCATGAAGTTTGATTCAAAGTCACTCCTCTAACTTGGATCCCATCCACATCACATCAAAAGCATGACAAACTTGTAGCATAATAATAGTTGTCTCAAAGTCAATTCTCATAACAACATTATCTCCTTCCAATTTAACATAATCTAGCCTCCTGATCACTTAGCTGATTGTTCAATTTATAGGAGGATGAAGGAGGTTATGTCATAAATGGGCTTATTTAATGGCCTTCCATACTTAGAATTAGTTCCATGGAGGAAGGGATGAGAGGATAAGATGCATCTTAACTCATTCCTCATCCATTTTCCAGCTCATAGGAGATGATAAGTGAGGGAAACTTCTAGATGAATCCAAGAGATAAGAATATTCCCTAAACCCTATGTGATGTTTGCTCAATATCACCCAACGCAAGTGAAAGAGGGCCTAAGTGCTCTGCAGAGCACTCTGGCATGGACTCGATTGCTCTTCAGTGCACCCTTACATGGGCCTGCCTACGCTAGTCCCTCTAGAGATCATTTTAGGATGTCTTCAAGTCATGAAATTGTCTGGGAAAAAGGCATTGAAAAGGGTGACTTGTTTAGGGCATGTAGCAATAGAAATTAGGGTTTTATGAGCCCTAAAACACTGATCTGGATGATGGGAGTGATGTGCCCAAATGGATCTCTAACAATCCCCCTCTTAATGGATAAATGGTCAATCTCGACTTCTAATATCTCCCTAAACAATTCAAATTTCATCTTCCCAAAGGGTTTTATGAAAATATCAACAACATTTTCACAATTATTACAATATTCAAGAAACATATCCTTATATTTTATATTCTCTAAAAAAAAAAAAATTGGACATCAACATGCTTTGTTCTTGCATGATACATTGGATTATTTTCCAACTTGATCGAGCTCTGGTTGTCACATTTGATAACTATGGGCTTCTTTTATTCTTCCCCAACATCTTGAAGAACTCTCCTCAACCAAACAACATCACAAGTTGTTGCACAAAAATATTTATACTTTTCCTCAGTAGATGACAAATATATAGTAGGATGCTTCCTTTTTCTCCATGAACCAATCTCAGATCCAATGCTAAAATCATAACTTGTAGTAGATCTTCTATCGTCAAGATTAATAGCCCAATATGAATCTTAGTAACATGTCAATACAAAATCAAATGAATTAGTATACTTAATACCAAAATTAAGTGTTCCTTTAAGATACTTGAGTACCTGTTTTTATTCTCTCCAATGACTTTCTAGGGGTATAGCCAAAAATTGACTTAGCACACTAACATAGCATCCTATGTCAGGTCTGGTTGTGATAAGATAGTTCAAGATTCCAATTAGTTTCCTACACAATGTACCATCAACCTCCTTTGAGCCATGATCAAAATGAAGTTTCAGATTCTCTTGCATTAGGACAAAAGATATTGTGCACTAATCCATCTAAATCTTTTAAAGCAATTCTATGACATACTTACCCTGAGAGACAAAAATCTGACTAGGATATCTCCATTATATTTCATCTCATATACTTGTGCCATATGTTCCCTAATTTCATCAATTAATTTGACTGAATTTCCTATAATAATTAGATCATCAACATACAAAGAAATCAATAGTACATGTCCCTTTGTATCAGATTTGGTATACAAATTCAGATTACTTTGACTTCTCATAAAACCCTGATAAAGAAAGAAGGAATATATCTTATCATGCCACGAAATAGGTGTCTGCTTTAGCACATACAAATCATTCTTTAATCTAAAAACTAAATGTTCTTGCCCCTTTTTACCAAACCCTTTAGGTTGTGTGACATATACCTCCTTGAATTCACCATTCAGAAAAGACGATTTTACATCTAGTTGGTGAAAAATTCAATGATACTTTGTAGCTAATTCAATTAAAAATCTAATAGTATTTAGTTTAGTTACAAGTGCAAATGTTTGTGCATAATCAATACCCTCTTTTTGTGAGTAGCCTTTTTCCACCAATATAGCATTATATTTATCTATACTCACATCTACTTTAAACTTGGGTTTGTATAACCATTTACATCCTATGGGATCTTTTCATTTTGGAAATTTAGTCGATTCCCGGTTTTATTTATTTATTATAAATTCATACTCGTTCTCCATTTCTTTTCTCCACTATTCATGTTTATTAGCTTCATTAAAGCCCATGGGTTTTATGAAATTCAAAACACTAGCCGTCATGGAATAGTCTTTATACCTTTAAGGTAGGTAAATTTTCTGAGTGGATATAATTTGCACTTCACTATCTTCACCCGTCTTCTGTGAAGGTACTTCTCCACCTCTAGGTGGGCTCTTACTGCTGGTGGTGTCCATATCAGTGGATTCTTCCTCAAGATTTTTCTTCTCGCTCTTTTCTTCTTCTATTTTATTGCCTTCAAGTCCAACAAGTATATGCCAGCTTTCATAGTTGTTGTCCTTGTTGCCTTCATCTTCCTGTTCAGGGAAAATTACATCTCTACTTGCAAGTACCATATGAGTAGATGGATCAAACATTTTATATTCCTTAAATTCTGAACAGTGTCCTACAAAAATAGATTTCTTACCTTTAGCATCAATTTTATTTTTTTTTCTCCTTAGGAATATGTGCAAAGGCCTTACACCCAAATACGCTCAAATGGTGAATTGTTAGTCTGAAACAATACAAGGCTTTGAATGGGGTCTTGAGATCAAGATACTTTGTTACATTTCTATTCTTTAAATAAACAACAGTACAAATGGCCTTTACCGGAAAATAATTTAAGAGGTTATTACCTTCGACCGTACTCCATTCACACTCCACCAATGTTTTGTTTTCCTTTTTTAAACCATGTTCTATTGTGGAGTATACGTTACTGTAATTCTCTATATTATTCCATAATCCTTGTAGTACTTGATTAAGTTCCCCGACCTGTATTCTCCCCATTGATTTAAGTGGAGGATATTTATAAAATTCCATGTTTGTTTCTCTTCCATGTTTTTGAATTTTTTGAAATACAAAAGGACGTCACCCTTTTTTCTAAGGAAGTGCACCCAAGTGTAGCTTGTGCAATCATCAATAAATAATAAAAAATAATAAGAACAACCTAGGGATCTAGTCTGCATAGGTCCACAAACATCAAATGTGCATGTTCTAATTCATTTTTTCTTCTCCTGTCAAAATTACAGGGGAATACATCTCAGTTAATTTTTCCTAATGCACAACCTTCACAAGTAGCATACTCATTCTTTAACATAGGGAGCACTTCAACCATACTTTCTTTTTGCAACAACAATAAATCATCATAATTGATATGATCATACCTTTGATTCCAAAGACGTTTTGTCAACATTGTTGTAGAAACTAGTGCTAGATGAATTTTGCTAGTGACATCAAGCTTGTACAAACGTCTAACCCTGACTTGTAAAGCAACTGGTTTGCAGTGATCCAACACGTCCTTTACTATGTAATGTATTTTGAAGAATTCAACCTTTAGATTCTGCTCTGTGATTGTGGGCACACGTATAAAATATTTCTTGATCATGTGCACATACATAACATATGCTTGACACTTCCATTTGGTAACATCACTATAATATCCCTATATCCCATGATTTTATGTACACAATAATCTCCAAGGTAGAGTTTTCTGCCATTTCTTATTTCCTTGAAGTTTTCATACGAGTCCTTATTGCATGTCATGTGAAATGAAGTTCCAGAGTCCACAAACCATGCATTCAAATCATCTGTTTCAGCAAAAGGTGCAACATCAAACATAAACAACTTAATATGTTTAAGATCTGAGTTTAGGCCTTCTTCTTCCAATTGTCAAGAATGCATTATATGCTTATTATGCCTATCTTCATCACTTTTCTTCTTATAGAAGTCTTTGGAAAGATGCACAATTTTACCACAATAAAAACATGTTACATCAGAATCATTTCTAACAGATGACATACCTTGATTTGGTTTTGAAAATGGCCTTTTCTTGGACAGACTTCCTACTTTACTTCATACTCCTTATTTCCCTATGAAGAACTTCGTTTTTTCCAAGAATGCTAAATATGGATTTTGAGGCTTCAAATTCTTGCACCTCTCTTCCTCCCACATCAGTGTATCTGTCAATTCCCCAAAAGTAGGAGCTTTCTCGCTTACTACAAGACCTATAATAAACATCTGATAGGCCTTTGACATTCCATTTAAAGTGATTGTCATAAGATTATTACTAGGTACTGATTCTCATATGCCTCCCAGATTATATTTCAAATCTTTGATTCTTGAAATAAAAGCACTAAAAAAATCACTTTATTCTATTTTAATATATACGAGCTTACTTTTTAGGAAGATAAATCAGTTTTTATTCTTGATATCATACATATCCTTAGCTATAGTCTACGTTTTAGTGGAATTTTTACCCTTATGAATGAGAGGGATTATATTACCTTTAACAAACATCCTTAATAATACCTTTCCTTTGCTCTCCCACTTCTTCGAGTCTTGAATTAATGTAGTTTTCATGCGTGAAACAATATTTTCTTCTTGTCCCTTTTTTATCATCCAAACACCATAGCATTCAAGCAGTGTTTGTAACTTGAATTTCTAGTTAATATATGTTGAGGGACTTGCTCCCCTAGGTCTTTTGGGTGAAAACCCTAGTAGACTGAAAGTTGTCTAAACAGAGAAACACACATTCACACAGCCATTACGCTATAATAAGCAAATTCTAAAGTAAGAAGGGCGTACCTCAGGTCCTACGTTCGAGAAGTTCCTCAAGGGTCCAAACCCTTCTTCAAGTCCCTTTCGCTCCTTTGTCCTGCAAAACAAACAATTCCAAAGAATGCATCAGTATATGGACAAAGACTTATACAAAAATCCTCTTTATGTTACAAACGAAGGAAGCTAGTTATGAACTTTAAACAACCATTCATACATGAAATTCAAACATGAACATCATAAACATAAAGAAGAAGCATATCGGGAACCAAGACGTGTTTCTTTATTATAGACAAATAGAATATACAAAAGGAGTAATATCACCCGAGTAACCTTTCGCAGGCTCTAAGCAAAGCTTCCTTCCAGATCCGTCTAGCCTCAAGCCTCTAGCATATCTCCTTCCAAGACTCACTCCATGATGCCATAACTAGTGGAAGAACATCAAATCACAAGGAAACAAGGGTTTCATGTACAAATGGGGGAAGTGTAGAAGGCACAAGGGTCTTCAGACCTGGTCAGGGGAAAAATCTCAGTATAGTAACCCTTCTCTCTCTTCTCTCCTCCCTTAGGCCTTCCCTTTGATGTATTTTTATACCAATCCCAAAGTAGTTTTTTAGTTAGGAGTTGGTTGGGAATAGTTGGGCCACTGGCACTAACAGGTGATCAGCAGGTAAAACCCACGATCTCTGCCTGAAAATAAGGAGTTTTATATTTTTCTAAGTGTTTTAATACATATACACGGGTTGGGTATATGCAAACCCGCATATACACGCGTTTAACTCAGGGCAATGTCGCGTACAGGGAATAAAACACTGTTTTTTAAATTTGGGACTAGGTCTGGAAGGAGGGGTTGCCCTAGGCCATGAGTGTAGCATCACAAACCATAATAGTGAGATTTGGAGCTATAACAGATGCCCCCTAATATATGAGGTCAGAAGGGGAACATGATGACCGAAATATATTAAGCAAGTATATGGAAAGGAAATCTGCCAAAAACCGAGGAGTACTTCACCAGACTTCAGCCTACCAAGCCACAAAAGGAGATCAAAAAGAAACACCGTCTGAGGCGGGCATACCCATGCTCAGAGAAAGAAAAGCATGTCTGCATATCAAGTACAAGTAGATCCAATGAGTATACAAGTATAAATGACTGGAAAATACATAATGGATCATCTAATCATGATCGAACAAGTACATGTCTAAATATCACATATAAAACTATCAATGATGCTGAGAAATACAATGGATCAAGGACTGATCCCAAAAGGTACCAACTGAACATGATGGAAAAGGATGGTACTACACTACAAACTCAGGTGCCAGCATATAGAATGTCGCCATGACTTACTGCAACATATAAGGTGGAGTGGTATCAACTAGCAGCAACAAGAGCAATTGTCAAGTGAGCCAATGAATGTTGATACAACCCGAGGTCTTCACCGACCACCGTGGTACATTTATACACCATGGGAATAAATGATCTGAAGTCGACCATGTGAGAAATCGTTTGATTACCGGTCATTGATGTATACCATTAACAAACGCGAGACTACTCACCGATAATGATAATGAGGGTCAAGGTACCTAGTACAAACCAACAAGTGTGAATAAATGAGTTGGAGTCGAACACCTGTAAGAATCTATCGATCAGGAGACAATGATGGTTTCCCACTATCAATAGCGAAGGATCTGCCACTAATGACTGCAAAACCCAAGGTACTTCCAAATGGACTCTAGATCTTTGCCTCGGAGCAATGAATCAGAGTCGATAGGGAAAGATCCGCTAGAAGGAAGGCATTAAGGCATCCTTCATCAGTCTAGTGCGAGTGTAACCCATAGGCCAATAATGTGGAAGGAATCGGACGAAAGAGATGTAGTAACCGAACCGAAGTACGTTTCCGGCGTACACAAGATGTCGCTAGTGCACGGCAGAAACCCTTTGAACCAACCAATAATGAAAGCTGACATAGAGGCGAGGTATCCACCAATAGGGTCAAATGGAAACCAAGTTACTGCACGAATCCCAATGTACGATAATGTAAGTTGGCGTCGAACACAAGGGAAACCACTCAGTCAAAGACCCATGATACTGATCGATGCTAAGCACAAGGTAACCTATCAATAATGAAAATAGGGCCAGGGTGTAGCTCCAGGCCAGCCCTCAGAGCAAGATGTCATCGTCAATAAGGACAAGACCCGCCAGCAAGAAGTCAATGGAGACCTTCTCAAACTGGCACGAGTAAAGGACCAATATAACTGATGTGATGATAGACATGACACTGACAACCAGGATGGCTGACTAAAAAATGAGTCGAGAGACACCGCAGAGAGGCCAAATCAAGCTTACTTCCTTGAACAAAAGCA
>APFE030215786.1:178454-195313 GCA_000404065.3 Pinus taeda
TGAATGATGATGTGCCAGTCTACTGCTTGAATTAGCGATAGAATCAGCTAACCAATTATGAGATCTTGGAATGTGCAAATAATTAATATAAACAAATGATCTTTGCAACAACCTCACTCTAAAATACTGGCGATATAAACATGGATCCCTTACCCAATAAATGTTATTTAATTGGGACACTATCAATTGAGAATCGAGATAAACAACCAACCAGTCGATCTCATGAGAGATTGCCTCGGATAGTAAAATAATAACGGCAATATACTCAACCATATTATTCGAAGCAGGACCAATGCATATGCCTCTTGATACCATCAATTGACTAGTTGGATAATAAAGTACCCAAGTTGCGGAAGCGAGATTTCGAGTGTGCCGGCTAGCACCATTGGCGAACCCAAAATAGACCAAGTCATTCATCAACACCTGCAACAACAGACCAAAAAGTGTTGACATCACAAAACTCTCGATGATATATGTAGAAATATACATAATATACAAAGAAGCCATTGCTCGGCCAAAACTAAGCAAAGTACTTCCTGAGGTAGAGCCCGTCAGGGGCCTCCACCAACTCACTCCTAGATATGTTTATAGGTACGATGATCGAACCAATCAATATACTTCCTTCAGCAAATCACTGTGTTGGAGCCAAAGGGATCGTACAAACATCGCTAGTCGGAATGGGGGACCAAGATTCGACTTCATGCATAGGGGAATAAAAATATGACCGACGACGTAAATCTTCCAAAGGTCGATCTACAACCATCATTGCTTCGAATATCGCTTCATCCGATGGAAAAACAATATCCGAGCAATTCGATGCATAAGTGGAATCAAGGGTCCGAGAATGAGCCGCATCACCATCTATCTCTTTCCCAGAGGAAGGAGTAGAATGGTTGTCTGTAGAGCTATAGATAGATTCACATCTAGGTTCTACTATAGACATAAAAGATTCTATTCCACCTACCTTATCGTCATCCGATGTGGTCACAAATGAAGCTAAGGTTCCAGGATCTGAAGAATAAGGAGTTTGAACAAACTCTCTCCATAAAGGGTCCCTGGAGGATGAAATTGTATCTATTCTAGCCATAGGAGGGGGAAGATCAAATGTACCCATTAACGAAGAGTACATCCCGACTCTTAAATTCTCAATAGGCGGACGGGGGTTATCCATTAAGGGAATAGTAGAGTCCGAAGTTGCTCAAGGATCGACTGGAGAGTAATCCAATTGATCAACCATAGCGATTTTCCCCTCATGAGGAAAGCAAATGACACGAAACATAGTCAAAACAACGGTGTCCATTTCGTATACCCAGTTCCTTCCTAAGAGGAGATTATAGTCTAGGTTAGCATCTATGAATTCTACCTCAATATTAATGACCTTCCCTCCAACACATATAGGAAAGGCCGAGATAATCCCGTATGGCCTATGAGAATGACCATCAAACACTATCAAGAGGGTGGGTGAAGGAACAACCGACGGTGATCCAATGGCTTTCCAACATGACATAGACATGACGCACGTGGAAGCTTCCTCATCTATAACCGTCTGAAAAATATTCGTTTTCTGGTAGGTAGACTTTATCTGGAAAGCCATGTGATGAGGAAGTCTCTTTTCGACATTATTCATATCGAAAGTCAAAGCTAAGGAATTACTTCGATCCACTACCCCCATTGCCGATAGCAAGGCACTTCTTTGAGCAGGACACGACTGGAGAACCTCTAAAGCGGACATAGCACATGGACTCTGAGGCAGATCCTCCACAATGGAGTAATTCTAGGCTACCCTAATATTAGGGTTGATAGTTGTGCATTTAGCAGAACCTTTCGGTACCCGTGGTATAGTCTCAACAGAAGGTCGCTCAATATGAAGTGGGTTGTTAGTTTCGGTAATTGACTTACCCTTGGAAGTTTCACCTTCACCATAATCACGTGACCATGTGGCCACATTAGCGTGAGAACCCATCATGAAAACATTTGATGACTTGTCCCCTTCCTGGTTGCCGCCTGCAGAGGTTCCAGGGTTTGAACTCACGCCAACAAGAAATTGCTGCCCTTGGGGAAAAGGGTTGGTTAACACAGTTTGGGAACTAGAAGTCCCTTGTTGTCCTAACAAGCGCTGAGCGTCTTCAATCTTGGGGCAAAGATGAGTTAAATGGTCTCCATTGCACAACTTGCATGAAAACTTGACTTTCTTTTTCGACTCATTTCTACCTCCACCAGCATTATTGCCAGATTTATTTGCATCAGGCTTCCCATCCTGGTTCTTTTTCTTACCTCGCCCTTTATTTTTCCCATTGGAATTTTGATTTCCTTTGGGGTTATCATATTGGACGGCATTAATCGAAGAATTTTGGGAAGTGGAAGGGTTAGACGTTGTGACTTGGTTGTTGGAAGAAGTTTGTAAAGACAACTGTTGCAATTGATTTAACAAGTTCATCGTATTCGTGTCTACCGACCCAACAATACCATCTGCGTGGGGACCTGGCTTCGGCTTAGCTACATTAACCTTAGACCCAGGAGCATCTGGCAAGTACTTTTGTAGGATCCCAGACTGAGAGTAGATCAACTCTAATTGCTGGGCCCTAAAAATGGCTTGCTCCTCAGAATAGACCCCAGACATGGAGACATCCTTGGAGATCTTAGGTATCAAAGACTTCAAGAACCACTCGAGATGGTACTCTAGAGGGATTTCGGCTTTAATGAGCCTCTTTCTCCGTCTCCATTCCTGAATATGATCAGAAATGTGAGTTGCCCTATCCTGACGAAAAGTGGCCAGTAGTTCGGTTCCGGCATCATACTAGACGAGCAACTGAAAATGGTTCAAGAAAATATTGGCTAAGTCGGTGAATGATGTAAAGCTGCCCCCAGGCAACTCTATATACCATTTAGCCACGTTACCAGTCAAGGTGCATTAAAATAATCTCAACCTAATCGAGTAGTTGATCAGGGAGTTCGATGAGCACCATAAGTGGAACGTGGTTACATGATCACCCGGGTCCTCACCACTCTTCCCTTGGAATTTTGGAATATCCGAAGGGAGTTTAGTTGGGACCAGAGGCTAGGCCGGATTATACTTGATTGGGTCGTTAGTTAACTTAGTGAGGTCTGGCAAGTTCAACATTGCCAGAAATGGAAGTCTAGGAGGAGCTTGGGGATTCCACCCTGACTGGGCAGAACTCCCAAAGCTATGAAAATATTGGCCTGGATTTTGGAAGGCACCAGGCTGCCCGAAGTAACCAGTAGAACCCGCTGAGCCAAAAGGCAAGCCTTGTGACCCAACAAAAATCGAAGTTTGACCAACTCCCGCCGTATATCCACCATACCCAGCAAAGTTTCCTCCTAAAGGATTGTAAGGAGTTGATAACCCCTGATATGGATTCCAAGTCGAAGTTAGGGGAGGAATACTTTTGAATGAACTAACCGTGGTATACGGCCTATTCCCATATTGGCCAAAAAATGGATTCCCACTTCCGGCACTACTAAGCCAAGGGTTATTCCAACCTTGGAAAGGATTGCTGCTTTGTCCTACAGAAGAAAAAGGCATGGATCCTATCGTAGGGTTGGAATGTGGTATATGACCACTTCCAAATGGAAAACCTTGGAACGAAGCTAATCCACTCATCATGGACGTGGCAGCCCCAAATGGAGCTGGAGGAATGGCCTGTGAATGGGCGCCAAATGGGAAGAATCCAGAACCAAAAGCATTGGTTTGGGAATTTCCACTCATAGATGGAATGGAGGTAGACCCAACAAAATACGTGCTAGCAAAAGATCGAAATAAAGAGACGGAGGGGATGGAAATAGTTCCACCCCCTTGTATAGATATGGGAGTCTGTACAGTCGTAGCACTTGTAAAAGCCATGCTTCCAGTAGTGGTCATCGAAGGTAAGTGCGTAGCATAACCTAGACTTGACGGTCTATGAGTCGGAGTCCCAACGTATTGCAATACGTGTGGATGATTGGATGGTAGGGGAGAATTCGGAGCCGCTAATGACTCTGAAAGTTCTTCTACCTCAATATTATCCTCTGCTTGTAAGTGAACTCGAGAAAGAACTGGAGTGTTCCTCTCTTGTTCCACGGAAGTACTAGGCCTTGCTTCAATACTAATGCCCCTGAGAGGAGGATCAATCCTGGATGCGTCAATTGCCATGGGACGAAACCCACCAGTATTATTACCTCTGTGCCTTCTTGAAGAAAGCTCTAAACTCGGTGGTGAAAGACCACGAAGTCTTCAAGACCATCTAGGAGATTGGTCAGCCACTTTGAATTCTTTGTTTAAAATCTAACTAAAGACTCAAAAAATTTAAAGCTAGGCTGACTAAGAGCACAGAGCACCCACTAAAAAGTCCCTAAAGATACAACCAATCAAAACAACTTCCAAGTATTTTCGCTCCGGGTGATTAGGACCGGACACCAAAATACGAGAAAGTGGAAAATAAAGGGCCTTTCGAAGATAGTCTGGGATGATGAGGGCCCAGGCCTATCAGTGAAGGTATTAGAGGAAGTTATGCTGACCTCATAACAACAGTCTATGCCGGTGCAAGCCCGCAAGCTTCGCAAGGGTGCCCTCTAGTAGTGCTGTTGAGAGTGATACAACATCGACCTCAGGTGCCACGGGATTCCCCTCCGCAACCACCTATGTAGTTCCCTAGGAGAAGCAACTATGGGTAGCAACTCATCGCAGAAGCCAGGTGGAACAGTCGTGAGGTAAGTTTGGACAAGTAGGAGAGGGGGTATCTCTGTTCCCTGTCTTCACAGACCCTCATGCTTAACTCCCAGATCCGGAGCTTTCTTGGTCTTCCTAACGCTATTGGATTTTCTCTCGTTAATCAGACTCCTATGTTTGACATTTAATATGTTGGAGAGTTAACTCTCCACTCGCCTATTCCAAGGCCCTAAAATCCTAAAACTTGTTTGTGTATTTAACTTAAAAAAAAAAAAAAGTTCTAGTTGATTTTAATTAGCGCTTGATTTTAAGGGTTGTTCTTTAAGTCAAAGGATGATGGAAGTGAAACTAGTGGTGTTTTTTTCGACGCAAAAGAAATTAATAAAACTTAACTATATGCGCACTTTGTCATTGTTTTTCGATGAAGAGTAATTTCTACAGGGTTCGAAAGGAAACTTCTAATGAAACAAACTTTTCTTTTCTTTTCTTTAATTCACACTTCACACTCAAAAGTTAACAAACTATTTATGCCTAAAGAGATGCAAATCTATCCGAATGCAACAACTATATGCTTGATGCAAAATTGAAAACAACTCTAAAACAAGAAATGAAAGTTGCTTTGCTTATCAAATTTTCTTTTGCCACTTACAATATCTAGATGGAACATGAGGTGCTTGTTGGGCTACCAAGTTAACATCAATTTTCACTCCATTTTCACCTTTATCCTCATTTTGTCACCTCATTTCATCTCATTATCATTACATAACCCTATATTTCCATTACCATATGAGTTTATATTTTCATTTTCCAAAGTTATTAATTTCATGTATTTAGAGTGAATTTATGATTAAAAGTTAGAGAAATAACATGTATTTGCTTATACCTAAAAGTGGCATGAGTTTGATGACATGTGTAGATCATTTGGAAGTTTCCAAGACACCCTTATGTGGCCTCCCAAGATCAAATTCGAATTTCAACTCAAAAGGTGGACCATATTCCAAGGGGAAAGATCATGGAGATTTTGATGTGTCATGGGATTTGTATCTAGTATTTAGGGATAAGTTGAGACAAGTATGGGTCTAGTAGATATTTAAGGGATCTACATTTATTGAGTAGATATCCCTAATTCATGTATAAATAAGAAGAGCATCCTCCAAATCATGTTATGAAGAGGAGGGAGAGAAAACAATTATCAGTTATTCATTAGCATTAGATTTTTGTTCATTCAACATGAATAATACCACTTTCCCCAAATCATGAGTTATGAGTGTTGTTTGATTCTTAAGGTGTGATAGTTGTTCATGTGTGCTCATTGAGGAATGGAAGGATCCCCATACTGAGATAAGTGCACTTTGTTGTAAAGTAATGTTGTGAATATACTAAATTTAATTATGATGTTCATCTTATTTCTTTCTTGTAAATACTTGTAGATAATTTCAGTACGAATTCATGTTGTGGCCATGTTTTGTTGTGTGAAGGTTGATCTCCTTTCAGTAGCTAGTTTTGATGTGAGAAGGACAACCAGGAACTCCTAAGTTAGGAGTCCCTTCTTTATGAACTAGATTAAATTAAAATAAGATTTACTTTCTCATAAGCTTTCCTAGATTACATTTATGTGAATATTGATTCCCTTTCAGTATATAGTTTTTATGAGAGAATGGAAATAAAGTCCTCCTAAGTTAGGAGACTCTTCTCCATAAGCTAAGAATTGAATTGAAAACAATATTTACTTGCTTTCATTTACATGCTTTCTTTCTTTCTTTCTTAGGTGTTTGGTAATGTTATTATAGGAAGATTGTAGAAGGACAATTAGGACTCTTGAACAAGAGACTCTTCTCTATCTTCTAAAGTAAAATAATTCCATTGATCAAACATTTTTTATGCTTTCATAAAATAGATATGATAGTTTATATTTGTAATACGCATTTCCATTCTAAACAAACTTCTTACACCTGTTTCATCTAAGGTCCCATATATTTTGGTTTTCTTCTAAGTTTACGATACCCCGGATTGATAAATTAAATGACAGGGATTTAGCAGACAACTAAATCGCCCAACATTTTGGCGCCGTTGCCGGGGAAGCAAACTTAGATGTAAGCTAGTTAAGAAGATTTTTTAGGAAGAATTTGTATTTAGGATGATTTAGGGTTAGTTGCAATTAGGAATTTTCATTTAAGTTTATTCTCATATAGAAAACATAGAAATAGAACACAAATAAAAAAAACCCGATCCACAAAAAAAAAAAAAAACACAATAAAAATGATGAGTATAAGTTTCGAACAACTCGCTCAGATCCTAGCAAGTGTTAGGATCTCCTCTTCTTGCGAAGAAGAGATCTTGACAGCAGCCAAAAACTTAACTACTACTCTATAAGAAAACAATGAATTAACATTTGAGGAATCATACTGTATATCTAATGATGAACAATTATTTGAACAGGAGAATGAGGAGGACGAAGAGAAGTTGCAGCATGATCTGAATCAGAGTGGAAATCATGCCTATGAAAGTCTTATCGAAAGGTGGTTTCAATGGTTTCAAACAAGTACGAGGTTAGATCCATTTTGTTTTTATTTCATTAGATCATACTCACAAAAACTAGATTCGATCATCCTTGTATATTTTCATTTTAAAATTGGGAAATTGAGAATGAATATATTTTTACTACTATTGCGTGAATGGTTACACTGGAAATTTAATTACACATAATAGTTTGTAATATTCAATTAGCATAGAATAGGTAGGATCATATTTTATGTTTTGAGTAAGTATGCTCTCCTCCTGCGTTTTCACACGATCTCGAGGATCAGAAAGTAGAATGTTTATAAATGTTTTTAGGATTGCAATATGCTTATCTCCATTTGCTAAAAATCATCCTAAATCAATAATTTTTTTTTAGATTGGTTTAGGGTTAGAATAAAATTTAAATTATTTAAAAAAATAAACATAAAATAAAATTCAATTAGAATATTCAATTAGGAATGAAATTCAATTAGAATAAAATTTAATTAGGAATGAAATTCAATTTATTAAAAGGAATCATTAGAAATAATTTTAATTTCTTTTTGCAACACAGAAAAAATTAGGAATATAATTTATTTTTTTTTTTTAATTTTTGTTTTTTAACAATACAAAATAAATTTTAGTTTTAATATCAATACAAAACAATTAAAAAAAACAAATTAAACAAAACAAATTAAAACAAATAAATCAAACAAAACAAATCACCTCATATAAAATAACATTAAACAACACATGCCCATAAAAGGCCCATGAACGAACGAATGAATGATTAATTTCGATGGCGTTTGAGAGTTTGCACAGTGATATGAAGAAACTTCAATCTAGCTCGGCTTTCCACCCTCTTTCAACCTGCAACCTAAATATCAAAGATAAAAACCTTGGACACATAAGTCTCATCATGGTTTGTTTATTGATAAACTGCGTGTTGATTTCACAAACAGATATGCATTTAAAAACAAATTATTGAGAGCGCTGCAAACAAACGACCGAAAATAAAGTTTTGTGAGGGCCGACTTTGGATAGGCAACGAACAAATCAAGCTGCGACTAAAATGAGGATTAGCACACAATTAAAAACATGAAATGACAAATCTATCTTTTTAGGCTTCGACTATGTTTTAAAACTGTAGATAAAAATTTGATGATTGCCCCATAGATCGAGCTTTTGCTAGAAATTTTTTATTTGAAGAATGGAAAGACTGTGTCAGAATGGAAAGATAGTGGCAGTTGTATAGATCCGTTTTATTTGGGAAAAATAACGAGTTTGAAATAGGTGTCTCGCTGGGTGTTTGACAAACTATACACGTATTTGTAATGCTATGAATGTTCGATTCACCAATGGAGATCAATTTTGGAGCCAGTTTGCATGTGGTTTGTTGGTAAATCGTTAAAATTGTGTGTAGAGTTCACATTAAACACAAATCTCAATGCATGTTTCACGATTTTCCAAGTGTGGTGAAGTTGTTTAAAAAGTTGGTTTTGTTGCGGCTTATTCTGATCCAGAATTTCGATTTCTCCGGCATGAGAAATCTTCAGCTCCAGAATTCATTGAACATTCGACGATGTAGGTGAAGTGATATGGCTATTTCACATTCTTTTATGACGGTTTCAACTGCCCTCAATTTTGCACGCATCTACTAAACTTGGTTAGAGAAAAATCCTCCTAAAATCGGCCTCTCTGTTTTAATTCGTTGCTATCCTATCTTGATGTGATTTCCTGTGATATCTCTCCAAAGGATCTCGATTTCCCAATCCATGAATCATTCAAAAATATGATTTATTGGAAATCTCGATTTTCCTAAAAATCTTGGGGTGACAAGCCCAACAGTCCCACCAAATCTGCGAAGGCTAAGAGGTATCTGGAGGATGTAAATGGCCAAAATCGATGCAGGCAAGCGAGCCACTATATTGGCATATAGATGGTGTAGGTGCGGACAAAATATGTTACTGCCGTCCATACAATTATTCAACTGCCGATATGGGCAAGGAACAATATTATGATGCTTGAATGTGAATGTTGAATTTCAAATTTGGGTATGTAGCTACAAATGGTGCCATCATGGAAGCATTTAAAGACAAAGACAGGGTGCACATTATTGATTTTCAGATCGCTCAAGGTAGCTAGTGGGTAACATTAATTCAAGCATTTGCAGCAAGACAAGGTGATTCGCCTCATGTTCGCATCATAGGTATGGATGATCCTCAATCAGAATATGCTTGAGGTCAAGGATTAAATTTAGTTGGCGAAAGATTAACAAATCTTGTAGAAAGCTACCAAGTTCCTTTTGAATTTCATGGTTTGTCTGTTTTTGGGTCTGACGTTCACGCTGGATGCCTGAACACAATTATCACTGGATAGCTTGAACACTGGAAAGATGGAACATGGTTGCGCCCATTACAGGAGACAATGTCAGATTTGGGCCCCTTGTTGCAATAAGATCTATGCTTATAAGCAATGTCACAATGAATCCATGAGCATTTAAAGGACCCCTTGTTGCACCATGAGCTCCCAAGATACAAAGTTGAATGAGTTATTTGTTCTCTCTGTGACCCAGAAAAATGTCAAGCAAATTTGCGAAAACTGTGATGTTAAAATGGGGGATTATTTCTATTCAACGTGCAAGTTCTTTGATGTTGATATCTCAAAGCAACAATATCATTGTGATGATTGTGGCAAATGCAGGGTAGGAGGACGGGATAATTTATTTTTTTCCATTGCCAGAAATGTGGTTGTTTCTATACAGTAGATAACTCAATGCGCCACAACTGTCCAATTTGTTTTGATTATCTTCTTGTTTCTTTAAAGGCAATAATTGTTCTGCGTTGTGGTCATACAATGCATGGGGAAGCTTTGGCTGTAAATTTTCTTTTGTAGCTCCATCATATGCCTGATGAGAGTGTGAATACATGTAATCATTGAGATCGGTTTTTAAATGGTCAAAAGCTTGTTTCCAAATGTGGTAACGTTGGTGGAGCGAGAAGCCAACACCAATACTGCACCTTTCTTTCCCAAGTTCATGGAGACTTTGAGTTATTACACTGCTATGTTTGAATCTTTGGATTTAACTCTACCAAGGGATAGCAAAGAGCATGTCAACGTGGAGTAGCACTGCCTATCACGTGATATAGCGAATGTTATTTCCTGTGAAGGTGATGAAAGAGTAGAGAGGCATGAGCTTTTTGGTAAGTGGAGGTCATGTCTGACTATGGTTGGCTATAGTGACTGCATTTGTTTCTTTTCTGTCCAGTTATCTTGTTAATACAATGAAGGGGGCATCTGATAACTGAAAAGTGTCAGTTTCCTTTATGAGCATTATCTTGCTTCCATTAGATGGGAATGTTGTAGAGCATGCAAGTGCAGTAATGTTTGCCATGAAAGATAAACTGGACATTTCTTTGAGTGTTGCAATTGGATCCTCAACACAAATATCAATGTTTATGATTCCATTTTGCGTTGTTGTTGGATGGATCATGGGAAAACCTATGGATCTGAACTTTCATCTCTTTGAGACTGCCACACTCTTTATCACAGTTCTTCAGGTTTATGCTTACCTTCATCAAGTTTGTTAGATCTTGCGTGACACATTCAAACAACACACATTTGCATCCAACGTGTCAGGCACTAGTCAAGCCCCCTCAATTATTATGATAGCAGTTATTTCGATTTCTATTTATGATCACTGGTTTCATCAAAGTGTATTACTTACATGCTCATAGTTTGCCGCTACTTCTAGTTTAATAAAAGAAAAAAATAGTTTTAAATTTTAGTTTTATGAAAAAAATAACAACAAAACAAATTAAAAAAAATCGAAACAATTAAAAAAAAAAAATCAAAATAATTCAAAAATTAAAAAATTAAAAAAAAAAACAAAACAATTAAAAAAATTGCAAATGGACATTTCATAAGAGCTGAAAACATTTTATGCTAACTTGTCTTGTTGGAGTTGGGAACAAGCATGCAAAGGCAACAGGTAAAAAATTCATTTCATTTTATTTTAGTTGCTAAGCATTCATACTCATTCTTACATTTTATATCTTTCAAAAATCTCTTACAGTTTTCATGCAGGATATGTACTAAGCTTTTACAGGTGCACGATGATCCAAGTCCATGCAGATGTGATCTCTCGAAATCACATTCATTATTGAAAGCTTGAAGGAGTTAATTACATATGTCGTGACATTTTTCACTACAACGAAATGTTTTGTTGTCATGATTTGTTTCCCACACTTCTCCTTCAAAGCATCATCAGTCATTCATGTTAAAGTCCATTGATTCATTGCCTTATCCATCATGACTTCATACATGTCTACTTTTTTGAGTCGCATACATTTTTGTTTACCATTCAGTTCATCTTTATGCCTCATGAATAAACCATCCATCTCTCTACATTGCCTTGCTTTCCTTGCCATAAAAATTGTTTGACCATAACATCTTGTATCTATAGTCCTACCAATCATTTGTATGAACTCGCATTGACTGATGTGGGATTCCTTATGGCCCACCTTTCAACAAGTCTTGACCCATCGACCTCAGCACCTTATCTGGGATAAATATTAGAGTAATTATTAGTACCTTGAGGCTTGCATGCCTTAATGGCAAGTTTTCTCTCCAACGAACAATGGGAATACATTAATGTCCCTTGTTTGTTGGATCTTGCAAGTGGCTCGACATCAGCTCATTCATTCGCACTTCGCAAGATGTACTTGGGTACCTTGGCACTCATTGACATTAATGGTGAGTTTGCCTCGCATTGGTTAATGACATTCATCAATGGTCGGTTATCCAATGACTTCTTTCCATGTTTGACATTGACACATTCATTCACATGGAAAGAATTGTGCCACGATATGGGACGAGACAAAGACTATATGATTCAAGAGAAGATTCAATAGGTTCAGTAATAGTAATAAAAGATCCACATTCGCAACTTCATCCATATATGCAACCAAGACACAGATCACATTCTTGTATTCTTCATTCCATGATTCAGCAGCAGGAGCTACACATTTCTACATATACACAGTTTGTCCACTCAGGTAAGTAAAGGTATGTTCTTTTCTAGCTTTTTATCATACAATTCCTTTCATACTAAAATTATAATTTTTGGAAAATGTTTCACCATGTTCATATTCACATCCATACTCCATTATCACCTTCCATATGTCAT
The DNA here is from genome assembly GCA_000404065.3 of Pinus taeda. Classification (NCBI taxonomy): domain Eukaryota; kingdom Viridiplantae; phylum Streptophyta; class Pinopsida; order Pinales; family Pinaceae; genus Pinus; species Pinus taeda. Next base: position 190,808 of record APFE030215786.1, read on the forward strand.
ATATGTCCTTTCTACACATATCATCCTAACCAACATACTTTTTCCAAACAACTACTATTGCATTACGATTCAAATGTTACATGTTTTGCAAATAATGATCAAAGAAAGAATGGTTGATTAAATGTTTTCAAAGTCTTTTGATGCAACACAAAAAAATGAAATTATTGTTACACAAGAACCAATACTAAACAAATTTTGGTTGTCACACAAGAACCAACCAAAATAATATGTTGCAATCAAATGTTTTTAAGAGAGAAGACTTTGCAAAAAGGGACAAAATTGTCAACAAGAAAATTATGTGAAGTTAAAAAAATTGATATCAACCAAAGTTCATGTAAAAGCAAGACAATTCAAAACATTAAATCATGATCAATGTAATAGATTGCATGAGGACATGCAATAACTTAAGTTGGGGGGTATGTTGGGCCGCTAAATTAACATCAATTTTCACTCCATTTTCACCTTTATCCTCATTTTGTCACCTCATTTCATTTCATTATCATTACATAACCTATATTTCCATTACCATATGAGTTTATATTTTCATTTTCCAAAGTTATTAATTTCACGTATTTAGAGTGAATTTATGATTAAAAGTTAGAGAAATAACATGTATTTGCTTATACCTAAAAGTGGCTTGAGTTTGATGACATGTGTAGATCATTTGGAAGTTTCCAAGACACCCTTATGTGGCCTCCCAAGATCAAATTCGAATTTCAACTCAAAAGGTGGACCATATTCCAAGGAGAAAGATCATGGAGATTTTGATGGGTCATGGGATTTGTATGTAGTATTTAGGGATAAGTTGAGACAAGTATGGGTCTAATAGATATTTAAGGGATCTACATTTATTGAGTAGATATCCCTAATTCATGTATAAATAAGAAGAGCATCCTCCAAATCATGTTATGAAGAGGAGGGAGAGAAAAAAATTATCATTTATTCATTAGCATTAGATTTTTGTTCATTCAACATGAATAATACCACTTTCTCCAAATCATGAGTTATGAGTGTTGTTTGATTCTTAAGGTGTGATAGTTGTTCATGTGTGCTCATTGAGGAATGGAAGGATCCCCATACCGAGATAAGTGCACTTTGTTGTAAAGTAATGTTGTGAATATACTAATTTTAATTATGATGTTCATCTTATTTCTTTCTTGTAAATACTTGTAGATAATTTCAGTATGAATTCATGTTGTGGCCATGTTTTGTTGTGTCAAGGTTGATCTCCTTTCAGTAGCTAGTTTTGATGTGAAAAGGACAACCAGGAACTCCTAAGTTAGGAGTCCCTTCTTCATGAACTAGATTAAATTGAAATAAGATTTACTTTCTCATAATCTTTCCTAGATTACATTTATGTGAATATTGATTCCCTTTCAGTATATAGTTTTTATGAGAGAAGGGAAATCAAGTCCTCCTAAGTTAGGAGACTCTTCTCCATAAGCTAAGAATTGAATTGAAAACAATATTTACTTGCTTTCATTTACATGCTTTCTTTCTTGCTTTCTTAGGTGTTTGGTAATGTTATTATAGGAAGATTGTAGAAGGACAATGAGGACTCTTGAACAAGAGACTCTTCTCTATCTTCTAAAGTAAAATAATTCGATTGATCAAACATTTTTTATGCTTTCATAAAATAGATCTGATAGTTTAGATTTGTAATACGCATTTCCATTCTAAACAAACTTCTTACACCTGTTTCATCTAAGGTCCCATATATTTTGGTTTGCTTCTAAGTTTAGGATACCTCGGATTGATAAATTAAATGACAGGGATTTAGTAGACAACTAAATCGACCAATAGTGCTACCATTCATTTCGTCTAAATACTAAAAACAAAACTCAAGATAAACATAAAGCACTTTTCACTCAACAAAAGGAAACCAAATGAAAATCAAGTTCAAGAAAGCAAAACAAAACTTTTCAAAAAGTTCTCTTCAAAGTAGCAACAAAAAAGTCTTTTTGAAAATGCTCTCAACAAAAACTGAAACTTTGCGATCGAAACAATAAGAAAAAAACACTTTTGCAGGTTGACACCATACAATGAATGGAAACTCAACAAAAACAAATGTGTTTAAAAATGCTTTTTAACAACCGAAAGCAGCAATGAAAGCTTTGGTAACAAAGACCAAAATAGATCAAAAAGACAATTTCAAGAAAGCATCAATTGACAACTTTGATGAAAAAAGAAGTAAATGGTCACAAAAGCGGTTTTGTTAAGAAAACAAAAAAGAGTCACCAAAAGAAAAATTCAACACAAAGATTGATAACAATCTTTCTGCTCTAATAAATCAGAGCAGCCAAGATTCCAATCAAGAAATCTTGCGTGCTTTTAGCAAAAAGATTATGATGCTTGCAAACACAAAATGAGACCAATATTTCTTATAATTAGAGAGAAATCGGAGTAAGACGCTTGCCGTAACACAGACAACTGATACTGACAAAATTGACTATTTCAAACTGACTCAAAACACCAAACAAACTTCAGAGACATAAAAATTTATAAATCTTGAAAGTTGCAAGATATACGCGACTGTGCTTAAGTGCAGATTACGAGTATACATGACTGTTCCTGAGGAAACCTGCGTATACGTGTGTTTACTTCAGGAAACAAGCATTTATACGCTTCTGTAACTAAGGAAAATAGTGTATATGAAAGATTTCAAGAAAAAAAAAACTAAAGAAACTGGCAAAACCCAGAAGTCAAGAATAGACCAGACAGTAACAGCAAACCAACAAGCAACTGAGCCCTGATTGGATTGACAAACACCCAAACTAGGAACAACAAGAGTGTTGTCCCCAGCAGAGTCGCCAATTCTGTTGAGGGATTTGCTCCCCTAGGGCTTTTGGGTGGAAACCCTAGCAGACTGAAAGTTGTCTAAACAAGAAACACCATTCACAAGCATTACGCTGTAATAGCAAATTCTAAAGTAAAGGGCTTACCTCAGTCTACGTTGAGAAGTTCTTAAGGTTCAAACCTTCTTCAAGTCCTTCACTCCTTTGTTGCAAAAACAAACAATTCCAAAGAATTCAACAGTATATGGACAAAGACTTATACAAAAATCATCTTTATGTTACAAAAGAAGGAAGTTAGTTATGAACTTTAAACAACCATTCATACATGAAATTCAAACATGAACATCATAAACATAAAGAAGAAGCATATCAGGAACCAAGACATGTTTCTTTATTATAGACAAATGGAATATACAAAAGGAGTAATGTCACCTGAGTAACCTTTCGTAGGCTCTAAGCAAAGCTTCCTTTCGGATTCGTCCAGCCTCAAGCCTCTAGCATATCTCCTTCCAAGACTCACTCCATGATGCCATAACTAGTGGGAGAACATCAAATCACAAGGAAAAAAGGGTTTCCTGTACAAATGGGGGAAGTGGAGAAGGCACAAGGGTCTTCAAACCTAGTCAGGGGAAAAATCTCAGTATAGTAACCTTTCTCCCTCTTCTCTCCTCCCTTAGGCCTTCCCTTTGATGTCTTTTTATACCAATCTGAAAGTAGTTTTTTAGTTAGGAGTTGGTTGGGAACAGTTGGGCCACGGGCACTAACAGGTGATCAGCAGGTAAAACCCGTAATCTCCGCCCGAAAATAAGGAGTTTCATATTTTTTTAAATGTTTTAATATATATACGTGGGTTGGGTATATGCAGACCCGCGTATACACACGTTTAACTCAGGGCAATGTCACGTACAGGGAATAAAACACTGTTTTTTAAATTTGGGACCAGGTCTGGAAGGAGGGGTTGCCCTACGCCATGAGTGCAGCATCACAAACCCTAATAGTGAGATTTGGAGCTATAACAATATAGTTGGATCTATCAAATTTATTGGCTTCATTCAAGTATGTCTTGGCAAGTATATTACTAAATTTTCAAAGAAAGGATCCCAATATCAATAATGCATAGCTTCGTGCTCCACACTTCATGGGCACCTCCAACAACAACACAAATCTCTTATCGATGGATTCACAACTCCAAAAACGACCAAGCTAGGATTCCATGCTCTGATCAAATTAAATCTAGAGAAAGGTTCAACAACTTCAAACAAAAAACGAATGAAGCTTAACCAATTTTGAATTTCCACTAAAAATGGATCTGTGCACTCTTGCCACAAACACATTGTGCAAAAGAAAAAAATTTAATTTTTTTTCAGAACCTTCACATTTTTCCTTAATTAAAGCTACACAAATATGCTCACTTTTTCTTCATAAAATTTGTGCAATATTCACTCTTTTCCATAATAAAACCTACACAAATATGTTCACTTTTTCTTAATAAAAGTTACACAATCTGTCAAATCTATGCACTATAAAATTAACTAAAGGTGCGTGGGTGAGGTCTGACCTTTCCTTTCCTAAAAAATCCCAACTTAGCTTCCCTCCACTATAGTCCACAACAAGACACACTATGCTCCACTCCATGGAAGACAGTGACTCCACCCTCAAACGTACAATGCAACATTCCAATGCAATCACATTGCAACATGCATAAATATGG
>APFE030215787.1:0-12906 GCA_000404065.3 Pinus taeda
TGACTCCTTAGACTCCTATATATAGAAAGGAGGTTTTGTCATTTGCATCATCCAAGAATTGTTCATTTATGTAATGTAAAGGAGGTTGTCCCCTCGAAGAGGCTAAATTCTAAGGCACTGATCTATCTTTTCTATCTTTTTCTTGAGTTGGTTTCATAACAGAACCATCATGAACAACAACTAAAAGCAACTTAATTAATGTAGCGAACGTAATGAATGCAACAAATTCAAGAGGAAGATTGTTGAAAACACAGAGGCGGAACAAGGTTGCAAGATCAAGCAGATCCACTGATAATGAAAGCAACTTTAGAGACTCAGGCTATGAAGTGACGGTATGACATGAATATTTTCGCAAAGGCAGAAGATGGAGAAAAGAAGGAGTTGCATGTTCTGATGCAGGGAAAACCCTTGCAATACCCAGAATCACTATCTATTCGAATACATCAAAACTATCCATATAAAATTTCAGATTGCTGGAAATTGCATACACTTCAATTTGTGGAAGTATGTGATATTGATTCACAATTTCAAAAGTGAGTAATTTCAGTTCCTCTCAAAAACTTTGTTTCAAACTACAACTCAGCAATCGACACACCTTTAATCGACACAACTCAACAATAGTGTAATACCCATATATAAATTTAAATGAAACACCCTTCTATTGATTGGACTGAATATGAATTACATTTTAATTCCCACACCCATTTAGTTTTGGAAATCATCAATAATTGCGCACCCATTAACTTACCATTTGCTCTGTCAACATCCACACATCGACCTTAGGATCATCTTCATCGTTCTCTGACTCTGTGCTAAATATTTGGACTAAGTTTAAAACAAAGCCAACTTATTTGCAAGGGTACGCCACAAAATCTTTGACCCGGTGGCAATAACCTGGCTCTTTCTCTACACCTCAATTCTTCTGCCACGCATATACATCGTATTGCTAACTCTGTATTCGATCTACAAAGACCTTAACGAAGACCTTGAGTTATATTGGACCAGCGAAAAACCTTCACGATTATGCTGAGACAAAATCGATGTCAAATCGATGCAACTGTGAGTCAACGGTTGTGTTTTTAAATCGCCCCGCCATCAGTAATTAAACAACAGCTCTGTCGACAGACAACAAGGAAAACCATAAGGTAAAGAACGCAGCGCTCCTTTCTATGCCTGCAAACTCAGTAATCGGCCAGCAACAAGGTAATAGACATGCATGGTACTCTAAGGCCGAGACTCTGCCATCAATATATGACATGAACTCTAACCTTAGTTGGCAAGGATGTTACCAGTTAATTTCAAGTCCGCCACTGTTTATATATTGCAATGAAATCACAGGTCTGACAACGTAACAATGAAAAAGAAACGCTATAAATTGTTTAACACACAGTAAATATATTTAACTGCCCACTTGCAAGGGTATTAATATGCAAATCATTATGAATCACCTGTGATCCATTGCGCCCTTTCCTTTTCATGCAGCAACACTCCACTTATAATTTGACGAACATCGGGAACCGGGAGAAAAAACTAGTTAAATATATTTGACCTCTACAGCAATCTTAGAAATGTAACCGAATAGTGGAAGATTCACTATGCCATTTAAAGAGTCAATTTAAAATCACCATTCCATGATTCAATATACAACCCATTAAATATTGAATTCATGATACAATTTAACAAAAAAGTTGATCATTTATTAGAATGCCAAGAGGAAGTTTTTTTTTTCTCATGATACTTCTGGCGCGCTCCTCCCTCTCCCTGAGAGCTTAGCTGCCTCTTTATTTATAATAACAATGGATACATACATGAGGAATAGATCCTCTCAAACCTTATCTCCTAGAAAAAAAGCAGGCTTTTTCCTTTTTACATAATGATTTAAAGCTTGAAGCTTTATTCCCTATTTTTTATCCGAATTTTAACTGAAAAAAACATAGAAATTCTATCCCAATTCTTTTTCCTAACTATTCTCTCATATTCTTTTATTTAGAAAAAGAATATTTACATTATCTTTTCTTCCTATTTTATTAAAAATAACAAAATATTAAAATTTATCACACCCCCTTTTTATTCCATATTTACAAATGAAGAAGGTCTTGATGCTCCTGCATCATACACCCAACCTTAAAATTAATCATAATCCCCTAATCATGTGTTCGGATCTGTGTATGCCTGGATCCCATATCTTGCGCTGCAAATCATCATGTGCTATTGCACGCTTCTTTTCTCCAGGTTTCCATATCATATGATGCCTTGCTCCACTAGCTGCACTTTCGCAATCTTCTGTTGTCTTCCTTTTGCTGCTTCTCCTTTGTTATACTGCTGCTGGTCTCTTCCAGGATTCTTTCACCATCATCCGCCTCATCACTTCAATTTCTCTATCTAACATATTTTCTCCAGCATCTTCAATAAAACCTGTACTCATAAAACAATTGTTAGAAAAAAAAATACAAGGCTTCAGTGCCTTGTACTCTTTTGTCAGCATTTCAATACATTGTTCTAAATCCTCCTCCACTATCAGCACATTAGTATGGTGATCCAAACTTTCCAAGGAATCCTCTGAAGAATTTTCAATCAGTCTTTCTCTCATATCATCTGCTTCCATGATGTCTTTTCCCTCTTGTTCACTGCACTGAACTCTTTCTTCTGCAGTCTCCCTGTCATATTGTGGATTCTCCAACAAATATTCTAATAATGTAATTTCTTTTTAGCATCGCTGAAGCATATCATCATCACCTACATTCACACATAAATTATCAGTTGTTACTTCCCTTATCTGTGCTTTAGACTGATTCTCTTCTTCAACATCCACAAGAACTTCCTCTTGTGCTGTAACAGTTTCACAAGATGGCACATCCTCCTCAACACCTGTAATCACATCACAATTGTCAACTATACAAACACAAGAGTTCACATTATCCAGCTGATCTGGATCTGCCCAATAATTCAAGAAATCATCAATAATCTTATTCAACGGTTCACCAATGGAAACCTCCTCCGCACCTGCAAACATACATAACTCATCAGTTTTAAAATTGCAAGACTTTTTAGTCCTGATTGCTTCCTTCAACACTTCCCTTTGATCAGATCTGCATGTGGAATCTTCAAATTTCATATCTGGCACAAGAACTCTAAGTCCCTTTTTCAACAAGGCAATCAGAATTTGTCTCAACCTCCTCTAAAATTGTCGCCAAATCAATCTCTTTCCCTGCAGTGGAAAGATCCATTTTCCTTTCTGATTTTCTTGTTCTTGCAGCCATTCTTCCAGTACCTGCAATTGTGCTTTTATTTCTGCAATATTTCTTTCTCGAACTCCTGCAGTCATCTCATCTCTATGGCATTTATCTTAACCTCTTTCTTTGCCTCCTTTTCCTCTAGAAAAACTCTTTCTGCCTCTAGCAGACTGCTTCCTCATGAGTTTCTCACTCACCATGAGTTGTACTAGCCTCTGCAACAACAATCTCTCTTGCTGCAACTTACTTCACCAATCCTTCCCTCCGGATCTGGTCTTTTGGTAAGTACTTGGTTCACTGCCTCTAGAACCTCTTGAGCACTCCTCTGCTCTCTCTAGGCTATCTCTTCAACTCACCTCACACTGTAATTGTCCTCTCTATCTAGCCTTCAGCTGAATGCCAGGTTCACTGCCACCTTCTCTGCAACCATAAACTTAAATCATAAATTTCAAAAAATCATCTCACCTCTAAGATCTTGTCTTCTTTCCACTTCTGCAATCCTGTTCACTTGTGTATGTTGCATATCAGATCTTCAACAAAAACTTCTTCAGTTCTTCAATAAAACTTTCTTGCATTCACTAAAAACAAAACAAACATTCTTCAATGAAAACAGAGCCAGGCTCTGATACCACCTGATGCAGGGTAAACCCCTGCAATACCCAGAATCACTATCTATTCGAATACATCAAAACTGTCCATATAAAATTTTAGATTGTTGGCAATTGCATACACTTCAATTTGCGGAAGTATGTGATATTGATTCACAATTTCAAAAGTCAGTAATTTCAGTTCCTCTCAAAAACTCTGTTTCAAACTACAACTCAGCAATCGACACACCTTTAATCGACACAACTCAGAAATAGTGTAATACCCATATATAAATTTAAATGCAACACCCTTCTATTGATTGGACTGAATATCAATTACATTTTAATTCCCACACCCATTCAGTTTTGAAAATCATCAATAATTGCGCACCCATTAACTTACCATTCGCTCTGTCAACATCCACACACCGACCTTAGGATCATCTTCATCGTTCTCTGACTCTGCGCTAAATATTTGGACTGAGTTTAAAACAAAGCCAACTTATTTCCAAGGGTACGCAACAAAATCTTTGACCCGGCGGCAATAACCTGGCTCTTTCTCCACGCCTCAATTCCGCTGGCACGCATATACAGCGTATTGCTAACTCGGTATTCGATCTACAAAGACCTTAACGAAGACCTTGAGTTATATTGGAACAACGAACAACCTTCACGATTACACTGAGGTAGAATCGGTGTCAAATTGATGCAACTGTCAGTCAATGGTTGTGTTTTCAAATTGCCCCATCATCTATAAGTAAAGAACAGCTCTGAAGACGGACAACAAGGAAAACCATAAGGTAAAGAACGCAACGCTCCTTTATATGCCTGCAAATTCAGTAATCGGCCATCAACAAGGTAATAGACAAGCATGGCACTCTGAGGCCGAGACTCTGCGGTAAATATATGATATGATCTCTAACCTTATTTGGCAAGGACGTTACCAGTTAATTTCAAGTCCGCCACGATTTATATATAGAAATGAAATCACAGGTCCGACAACGTAACAACGAAAAAGAAATGCTATAAATTGTTTAACACACAGTAAATATATTTAACTGCCCAATTGCAAGGGTATTAATATACAGATCATTATGGATCACCTGCGATCCATTGTGCCCTTTCCTTTTCACGCAGCAACACTCCACTTATAATTTGACGAACATCGGGAACCGAGAGAAAAACCTAGTTAAATATATTTGACCTCTACAGCAATCTTAGAAATGTAACCGAATAGTGGAAGATTCACTATGCCATTTAAAGAGTCAATTTAAAATCACCATTCCATTATTCAATATACATCCCATTGAATATTGAATTCATTATACAATTTAACAAAAAAGTCAATCATTTATTAGAATGCCGAGAGGAGGTTTTTTTTTTCTCATGATACTTCTGGCGCGCTCCTCCCTCTCCCTGAGAGCTTAGCTGCCTCTTTATTTATAATAATAATGGATACATACATAAGGAATAGATCCTCTCAGACCTTATCTCCTAGAAAAAAAGCAGGCTTTTTCCTTTTTACATAATGATTTAAGGCTTGAAGCTTTATTCCCTATTTTTTATCCGAATTTTAACTGAAAAAACATAGAAATTCTATCCCAATTCTTTTTCCTAACTATTCTCTCCACTTGGTGTTAATAACCAAGGCATGACTCAACCATTGGAGGTTGTGAAGAGACCTCAATTTGCAGGCTTGGGATGCACTAAAGGAAAATGCTCAAGGGTGTCAGTTTCTTCCGTGACATCGTTGAAATCATCGAGGAAAGAGAATGGTGGCAACACGTCACCATCATCCCATGGCAGTGCCCATTGGAGGGAAAGATCTAAGGCAAGCTCTCATCACCATAATTACACCAAAGACAACAAGGAAAGGTATAACAAGTCTCAATATTCGAATGTTCATTTTGATTACAACCTTGTTGTTAATGATGAATGTAAAAAATGGCATCGAAAAACATGTACTTTTTGTGGTTTACATAACCATACATTTGTTGAGTGCTGGAAGAGAAGGACAACACGAAAAAGGATGAGGCGTGAAAGGCCCTCTCAATAGTAGGAAAAGAAGAAGGTAAAGAAGATCTAGAGGAGGAAGACTTATTGCAGTCATTGCAATAGAAACGATCATCAAAGGCCCACATGTTGGAGGCTCCATACAGAGAAACACCTTAAAGACAAAGCATCGGTGCATGAACCAGTTGAAAAAGTTATTTTACAAGAAAAACCACCACAAGGGGGTGACCCGTTCACATTGATAAGTGAAAAATGGTTTCTAAATATGTTATCTTGTCATGGTCATGCTTTTGTAAATCATTTGTTGCATTTTAAGATGTAAAAGTGATGATGTGTTTTCCATCACCTGTTAAGAAACAATGATGTCTGGTCTTATTTTGTATTGCATTTTAAACTGTGAAAGTGATGTTGTGTTTCCATCACCTATCAAAGCAACCATATTATTTAGCCTTATTATAAATCATATGTTGTAGTGATGATGTGTTTTCCATCACTTGTCGAAGCAACAATGATATGTCTGCCTTGTGTTCATAGCTAGGGTATTTTTTCCGTTTTGACATAAACTTGACTATCGAGTATGTGTTATAAACTCGTGAAAGTTTGTGATGCTTGGTTCATTAGTTGGTCATGTAAATTAAGCATGTAATTTGTAGAATTGTACTATAGGTTTGCAGAGATTACAGGTGTCGTCTCATCACTGATGGCTCTGAAGAACAAAGGTGAAGGAGAAGGAAGGGTGACTTATTAGATAATTGTGATGCAAACAATGTACAAAGAAGTTGCAGATTATTTTTTTCATTCTTTTGGAGGACTAAAATATCATCAATGGGAGTATTGATCCAATTGGCTCTAGAAATAGGCAGAAGACCAAGAGGACTCATAAAGGGTCAAAACACAAAGTGGACATATTTCTACCAAACTAGCACCAAATCGAAGTGCTCATTGCCTTGATTCCAACAGTGTGAATGACACTCAAATCCAAGCTCGTATGAGGGAGAAAGAGCCAGTGAAAGGTTTGGTCAAAGTTGGGTTGTGGGCCACATTAAGTGTCCTACAAATTCACCGTCAACCACATGAAACCTAGCTCCCGAAAATAGGAAAAATTATGGCCTCTTTAAATTTCCAAATATCCCTTATTTTCGAAAGATTTGAAAATAACCTATTGTATTATGAAAATAAAAAAACAGGTGGCAAGCATGATCCCTGCCACCTCCATCGGAACTGTTGTAGCATCCATTGTTATTTAAGTTTAATTTTCAGTTTTATCACAAAATGAAAGAAAAATCAAAATATGAAAGAAAAACCAAATATTACGTTATAACGAAAATAAAAAGAAATGCGAAGATTTGAAAGAAATGGTTGATTTTATATTATTAATGGCTTTTGAAAGTGATAACCCTACGAGAAGATCTAGGTCGTCCGATCAACCGGCCACAGATCCGACAACAATTACGTGGGTAACTAGAACGAAGTTTATTTTCGAAATCAAACGCGATGGTGTATGAAATACAATTTAATTCACTAAAGTCTGGGCCAATTGTAGTCGTCCATAGGAAGAGACAGGATCTGACAGATATTGGGTCGGAAAGTAATTGGGTTTTACCTTTAAAATTGGACCCAATAAATCATTAATTGGCAATTTTATTTCCTATCGGGTTTATATGGGAGTCAAAGGGGCGTTGAAAAAATGGACGCAATAAATTTTTGTTCGAATAGGTTTAATGTTTCATGAGTTTTGAGGCGTCAAACCATCCATTGAAGGGGTGATCAGATGGTGATTGTGCATAGCTCAGGCGGACATGACATGTTTATGAACTAGATTTTTAATTCTCTGAGTCCCGTGGTAACTGAAGGTTTCCCATATTCTAAAGGTCATGTAGGTTCAAGAGGCGTGATCAAGCAATAGCTTGATAAGTACATTGAGGTGTGCTGCGAGGAAGCAATGAGCACTAAGATTAATTAAATCTCAACCCCCGTAGTTGACCATGATGTTAGAATGGTTGACTGTAATGTGTGGCCTAAAATTACTACAGGGGTTCAACCTCATTAAAGGTCCTGTACATTCTTTACCCCCGCGGTGAGCTCCCAAAGCTTTCCGCCCCACATCGCTCATTCCACATCTTCCACCACTTTCATCTATTAATAGCCCACGTCACTCACCATACCCCGCCACGTCATCCACTACTCCATTAAGGCTCAAGATATAGATTATAACAATGAGCAGCAATGTCCCATCATTCTCTGATTTCTATTACTTATTATTATCTTGTTTTCTTGAAATGAATGAGGTGTTTTTACCGTCAAATGTAATATTTTGTAATGATATTTACTTCAAAGTAGTTAGAGGATAGTTAGGTAGTTTGAAAATTTTGGGTGGTTATTAACTATCATATGATGTATAAAGAGGCAAGATTATAGGGAAAAAAGGGGTTCAAACTCGGGAGAACCTAGAGACTAGGCCAATGTATTCTTGATAAAACTGTTGATTAATGAAAGAATCAGAAGTTTTCCACACATTGTTGGGTATAATTTTGTGACTTCTCTGTTATGTGTCATCAAATTTTCTCTTCCTTTATGTATGGTAATGAAGCTGCAAGTGTTTATTTTCTTATGCAAATGAAGTTAAAATCCCTTAAAAGAGCATTCCTATACTTGAAGTTCTCACCTTTGCAATTATTCTCAGTTAAAGATAGTAGTTTCTGTGTAAGACAACATATTATCTTTAACTTGTCCAAGGGTCACAGGTAGTAGATTCTGTGTAAAACAGCATATTATCTATGACTTCTTAAGATTTCTTTATTCATCATTTATATTTAGCAATCAAATGGAATTTTGAGATTTTCATGTCACCTAAGTCTTTTGGGACCTTCATTTGAGAATACAATATACAATTAAGTGACAAACAAGTGAAAATAATTATAAAAATTAATGTCTTAAGCACAATTTCTACACATCCAGGAAATTGGTTTCTGAAGGGACAACAGGACCCATAATATTAAAAAAATCAAATTGTAATGGGTTGAAAAGCCGTGACCCCCATCAGCCCCAACCCACATTAATAACAAAATGTTAACATATATGGGGTGGGTAGGCCACCTTCGGTGGACCCAGTCCACACCCCGACCAAACATAACATATAGTTATGGGCCAGAGGGAATCGAACCCACTCGGCCAACCCGCTCAATGGGTGGCCCAACCCATTTAATACAACAAACAGTCAACCAAAAACACATTTAAACGGTTATGCGCCCAACCAATTTTCAAGTTAATTAACACACCAAAAATATACGCATGTTGAATTTGGGAGGGGTGGGATTTAATCCCTTGACCTATCCTCAACGATCTTGCAAGTTTACCATGGCACCAATGGCCAATTCTTTGAAAAATCCACCACCATTTTAATATATAAACCTTCAGCTTCATTTGCATCGAGAGAAAGGAGGCATAATGGAATGGGGAGAGAGAAAACGAGATGGAGGTGTTGCGAACGAATTTCTGTACAATGGAACCATGATTTGTAGTGCTGAGGCGGAACCATGAGTTGCATGTATTTCGAGGTTGAATACTATCTGATCCCCAAATATTCTCTTGGGAGGTAAAAATTATTTTTATCACAATGTAATCAAGTTTACAGTCATTTTTCTCAAATTTTCATAGGGAACGTAATGGCAAGGTTGGATTTTCCTTTTGAGTAGCAAATTTTCAGAGTTCCAATAGAGTAGAATCTTCAAGAATCGTGAGGGAGTCTTCCAGATTCCTTGGACGCTGAATTTTCTCAGATTCAAAATGCAACCAACTTTATACTCATTCTTCTCAAAATTTCACAAGGATCTCAATGATAAGATTAGTTTGCTAATTTGAGCAATAGATCTTCAAATGACCTGAAGGAGAGAATCTTTGAGTAATCTAGGGGGAATCTAAAAGATTCCTATAGCCCCATATTTTCAATTTGTCAGAATTCAAAAATTTGACAATCAACTTTACACTATTCGATGCCACAAATCTGATGGTGTAATCAGATTTTCCATTTGATCATTCCATTTTTCGAACACTTTTCAAAGTGGAGTCATGTGTCAGCATTCAATGTGCGAGTAATAATTTCCATGATATTCGATGCCACATGATTGAGGGTATAGCCAGATCCAACAATTTATCATCCTGTTCTTCAGATAACTCCTTGATGTGAGGTATATGTAGTGCGATCATCTACTTCTTTGTCTCTTTTCTTGAGATGCATTGTTATGTATAGATCCCTATTTGATGTTTGATCTGGGATATTGTTTTGTTCTTGATGTGAGATGTACTCATTGTCATGTTTTGATTGAGATCCCTTTGTCACCATGTTGACGAGATACTCATGTGTCTCCATGTATGTTTGAATTGAGATCTCTTTGATGCCATGTTGGTGGGATGCTCATTATTATCATACATGAAATTATGTCATGTTGATAGGAGTCCTTTTGTGAATGAGAGTTACTATAGTGGAACATCTTGTGGAGCCACTCCTGCATGAGAGCATATTCCTTGCATGATAGAGAAAACACATTCATGTACATCATCACTCTTTCCACCACTTAATGCATCAGCCTACACCATCTTGACACCGGGCCTCGCAGACGTAGTCCCTCCTGGATGAACTTCATTATGAACGTCTTGTGCTTTATGTTACTGATTCTTGTCATGTTCCCTCTTCTTTACGACATGCATATATGTTCCTTTATGCTCTTTTAAATGAAATTCTAACAACATCATGAAAGTAAAAGATCTTGTTTAAATCTGGGA
The DNA here is from genome assembly GCA_000404065.3 of Pinus taeda. Lineage (NCBI taxonomy): Eukaryota > Viridiplantae > Streptophyta > Pinopsida > Pinales > Pinaceae > Pinus > Pinus taeda. The sequence continues at coordinate 10,616 of APFE030215787.1, forward strand.
GTTGAGTCAACTTAGATCATCTAGAGTGTACGGTGGTCAAAGTGACTTATCCCTAATTACAATGAAACTGATTCATTACACCTCATAGAGTCTATTTACCTAATGTATTTACCATAGGTAAAATAGAAAATACCATAATTACATTTACATCATCAATTACATCTATAAAAAATTGATTTCCCAAGATGAAAATAAAATCTGGAGAAAAACCGTGAGAAATCAGGCAACTGATCAAACATGCCCTCTCTATGTCAAACATGCCCTCCATCTATCAGGCTGATCTTGATTTACTTCGCCATGTCCAAATTGAGCCTAGGATAGCTCGTTGGGAAGAGAAACATGTCTAATTTCCATATCTACCTTTATTTTGTAAAATGGATATGATTTGACTGTGCAAAAGTTGATTCTTTTAAGATTGGTCAAACACGCAATGCCAAGGTGAAAAAGGAGGTGGAACATTGATTTTTTAGGTTTTTTTTCATCTTTTCACCTGCCAGTTGTGAAAAACAAGGCTTGTAAGGTTGTTTTCCTACATATCTTCCCTACTCTCAATCCAATTCTGCTCTTCTTTTGTCCAAAAGTGCACCAAACAAAAGCACAACATCCTTGGCATTCTAGGTGTCAAAAAACTATGTATGATTACTTGAAAAGCACAAAAAGTTCAAAATTACCCCATAGCTTCTCAAAATTAGTGAAATGATTTTTCATCACATGGTTTTTGGATGGAGTGAGGCTTCAGTAAGGATGTCAAGTCTTCCTTCCTCTTCTTTCTTTTTTAGGGCTTCAATATTTGCATTAGCTCTTCTAAGATTTACCCTCATAATCTTGCTCCTCATGGCCTAATGTTTTTCCATCTTTCTTGTAATGCAATTTTCTTTATTTGCCTTACCTGGGACATTCTCCAAATTCTTGCTTACCTTGTCAAGCCAATGCTCCCAATTCTCATTAATCATGATGGCAAGCTGTTCATTCCACGTGAGTTGATTTGCAAGCTTAGCCATCCTTTGTCTCTCTAGTTCTAGAGCTCTTTTCATCCCTCTAGAATTAGGTATGCTTTTTGGTTCTTGTTCAGGTTCACCATACATGTCATAGGATTCATCAAGCAATGCTTTAGCTTTCATTTCTTCTCTTTTTTCCTTGATGAGCTAAATCTCCATAGTATCATGCTTGGCTTGGGGCTGTTGGTTTTCTTACTCATAATATGAAATGGTAAAGTTAGACCTTTCTAAATTGGTCTGGATCTCCCTGATGAGTGCATATTTTTCCTTGATGACTATGCTAATGTACTCATTTTCATTATGCTCATCTAGGTCAACAAGGTCAAATTCCTATTGTGTTTCATGGAGGTCCTCCTCCTCATGTTTGATCTCTACCTGAACCTTTGCTTCTGTCATCTTTTATTTTCCTTTTTGTACTTGTTTTTTTTGTGAAGAAGGTAGTCCTCGTCCCACAATCTATGGCAGATCCACCTGCATATGACCTCTCTAATAAGTATGTGTCAATATGCCCAAATCTTCCTTCTTAGGCTTGATGACCTCAACCCATTTTGTCTTCTTCGGCTCATAGATCTCATCTTTGCTAGGTGACTCAATGTGCTCATGAAATGGTGATGGTGGAAGTGATGATGAAGGAGACTAATATGATGATGATGCATGATCTGTGGGCTGAGATGGATGAATGGATTTGGAAGGATGAGATGATGAAGGCATATCTTGAAAATGATGAATAGATGGATCAATGAATATGTCATTAGCAATGAAGGTACTCAATGCAATGTTAAATTGTTTGAGGTGATGGAGGAAAATGATTTTGATGAGGGAGTGGTGGACAATACTTCTCATTTGATGGTCATATTCTCTTTTTTGGACAATATATGCCATCTTGTCAATGCTCTGGAAGAGATAATAAGATATGTTGAGCATCTTAACCCTTGTGAAATGCATGAGTAGCTAGATATGATAGGTATAAAGTCTAGAAAATCTTCCTTCACAAGTGAAGTATCTCATGATGATTTTCATCATGGGAACATACATATATCTAGGAGGTAAGAGAAAAGAAAAATACTTTTTCTATCATTTCTATATCTAGGTTTAATATATGGCTCATAGTAATGCTCCTCCAAGTCTGTTTGCTAAAACCATTTTTCCCCATTGTATGGGATTCTAGTAGCAATTGATATGATGGCAGTGGACATAGTGAAAGTGACACCAGTAAGGGTTACTTGGTTTCCATGGAGATTGAAGATGAATAGTCTACTCAACATGGGATGATGTTGGACCTTCTGTACTTTC
>APFE030215789.1:0-23629 GCA_000404065.3 Pinus taeda
CATTTCAAGAGTTAGCCCTCTTTGTGCTTAAAGATAAATCAATAGTTTATTTTTGAGAGAGCCCTCTCAGGTTAGGGAGGCTAATCCCTAGCTAAAAGCCTGGTTTGAAACAGTTGCATGAGAGCTCACTAAGTAGCAGCCCTTAGTGTTGATTTTGTGACAACAAGTTCGATGGGCCTATAGGACCATGAGCAAAAATCGAAGCATGGAAGCAATCCCAACACTGACAAGAGGAGATGAAACCATAAGAGCAGAGAAGAATCCCCATACCATAGCTTCCCACAGTTAGGACAATACACGAGGACCCGGGTAAAGGAATTATGTAGTTACATGAAGTCATTTGGTGAGGGAACTTGAACCTTCGCGAACTTGAAGAACCTCGGGTACGACTGAAGCAGAAAAGCATGGTAATAGATGCAAAAATCAGAAAACTCGGATCAAAATCACACAAACATGTCACATCGATGGAATGGCAGGACAATATATAGGCAACCATACCACTGCATTAGAAGATTGTTGCCAAGAATTTCTAGCTCTTCTACAATGGTTGCAACTGCACCTTATCAAAAAAAGTAACCAGGGGAGCACACCGTATAAGGAAGAATGTCAGGCATTGACTGGTGCAAGGATAACTAAGGGAGGCCCGTGGACTGGGCTGAAAGGTGACTTGAAGCCTCGCACCGTGGGTGCGACCACCTAACTATCTGTGGGAAGCATAGTCTTAGCGTTGCAAGCAGTTGAAAGAGAGTGCGGGACTATAAAAGAGTCTATATGGGAGATATGTGACAAGGAGGTTACGCACAGGATCGGTATGTCACAGGGGTCGCGAATGTGCATAGGAAGCCATGCTACCATGTGGATAGGCTAGGAGGTGACCATTGGTGTCATTATTCATGACAAGAGGTCCAATTTAAGGAAAAAAGGAATGGGTGGTGGGCAAATAAGATACAAACTAAGAGCAAGATTTGGGACAATCTACAACCAAAAAGGCATTAATGACTCAGAAGTGGGGGGAAGGGTCGAATTCAAATTCAAAAGATACTATAAAACCATTAGGGCTAGCCATAGGGCAACACTTGGTTGTTTGAGAATTAAGGAATTACAAAGCACTGAGCGCCACGTACTCTTACCACCCTCAACTACAGACATGATAATGATTGCAAGAACAAGAGTGCGATATGCGGAAGTTAGCTCATAGCCCTGTATAGTTGAGGAAGAGCCTAAAGAGGTGGCAACTGCACCAGAAGTTCCTAAGTCACCTCACACACTACGACCACAGAAAGATAAGCAAACAATGGGGTCAGTTCAAGTATCACCACAGAACCCCCAATTTAGTAAATTATCAATGATAAAGAAGGGCAAAGCCATCACCCTTGAAACTGAGGAGGAGGAGGAGGAGGAGGAGGATTTGTAAGCTTTGATCACCCAAATTGAAGCACAGGATGATGTGGTAGAGAATGTCTCCCAAGTGCCTTCAGTGATAAAGCTACCCCCTACATCCCCCCATGGAAGGGGAAAGCCAAGATACCGAAGGATCTGGAGGCCATGAAGAGTGTGCTCTAGACCCCGCTCCTTTGAGATGAAATAAGGTTTGAAGGTCCACCAATGGGATGAGTACCTAATGTGAAGTTTGAATACTGGGACCTCGCAGACAACGAGAAGTTCCCACAGTTGGCTGCGGAGAAATTACTATAGCAGAAGTGGTTACGCGGTGTGGAGAGGGTTGGGTTACTCCCTCTATGATGGATACCCCCTACCACCATGCACCCATCACAATTTTTGTCATCCAATAGTTGTTGTACCTAGTACATGATGGTTATCTCTGGCTAGAGGATCCGATTCCCATCATGGCCGATTTAATTCATCGGATTTCTCTATTGCCCATCAAAGGAAACAACCCCACATCCATAGTAGGAAAGAACAGTGACTTGGCCCTCACAGAAGCTATGAAGGCCAAATATAAGCTGGAGAAGAGGAAGCAAGGGTATGTAATCACAAGCATCAAGGACAAAGGGGTACACATAGCTACCTCGCTACTAGCTGGCAAGCTAATGAGGAAATGTCAGGTCGAGGTAGTGCCAGCATCTATAAATGTGTTAGCATATCAGTGCACAGAGGGGGTCCAATTCAACTGGGTGCAGTTCCTCTATGACAAGTTTTTGATAAACTGTAGAGAAGCCCAGGAGTAGGGTAAGACCTTCCACTGTGCATTGTTGCTCTTATCCATCGTGTTGGTTGCAAGAGAGTTGTTGGAAGACAACCAGTTTCCCATAGTTGAGGGTGACCTACCTGAAGCCACGAGGTACACCTCACTCTGGGAAACGAAAGACGTGATGAGGATTCGCAAGATAAATGTGTTTTGGGTGTTCATAGAGGAAAGTATATGAACATGGATCAACCATAGGCCACGCTTGTCCCCTATAGTCCATAACAACTTACAAAGAGCAGCAGAGTTCAAGGTGGATATGCATAACATATATATTCGGGCATGCAAAGATCCCGCACAAACATGGGCGAAGCTCCCATTCATCGCAATAGATGATGCAATATTTGCGGTAATGGAGTCTTATCCTCTGGAGTGGTGCACCCCAAACTTGGCAGAAATGGAAAAGATCATAGCACAGTAGTGAAAGAAGGAAACCAAGCTACGCATCACGCAACTAGCGGAGAGAAAGTACCAGAAACAGGAAGCAGCCACGTAGCAGAAGGCGGCCGAGGTAGTAGCGGCAGCGCAGACGACAGAGACCACAACTACACCCACCAAAGAGACTGAGGAAGGCCAGGAAATGTCCACAACGCAGGACATACATGGGGAGGTTGAGACAGAGGAACGCACAGACCCTACACAAAAATCGACCCAACTTAAGAGGTCGCACGTCCATGAGAAGATAGCCTCACGGAAAAAGACGAAGGCAACAAAGACCTCTGCCAACCCAATCCAACTCATGAGGGAGACCTTATTGACATTGGCAAAATAGTTTGTGATGTCACTAGGGATGCTTTTGAAGAATTAATGATGGAGTAGACAACTATGTTGGAGGTGCTCAGAGCACAGTTATAGGCATTATAGGTGTGACCTCCAGGAATAATGGCATCACACGTTGCGGCAGGTACATCTGAAGCCAAGCCAATGTTGTGCACCCGCACCACGAACACTTTTGTATTACTGGAAGGCATAGTCTTAGTAGCTGTCAAGGGTGATGGGGCCACGACATGTCAAATGAAGGGATGGGGGTTGAATTTAGCCACCCTTCCCAGAGAAATCCTATCCCAACTACAGGATGGGGTAACTGCCGAGCTTCAAGCTAGGGATGGCCGCACCCTCCAATTCTTGAGTGAGCAAAAGTTAAATTTAGAACAACTCAACCTGCAGTATGACAACCTAGTTGCACAAACCTAGGGATTGGAACAGGCCATGGAGAAGGCCTGTAGAAACATACCGAAGTTAGCCATGCTGGTGGTACTCCAAACAATAGAAAATATTCACCAACTAGCAGCTGGAGTCCGCAAAGGTTCAGTTGGAGTTGAAACTGCAGATCAATGAGCTACAGCTGAAGGCACAACCCTCTACACCCTTGGAAGTCAGAGAGCAGCACAACCACACCATTCAATTGGGGTTGGAAGCAATAGAGCACGCTGTATAGGACTGCATGGGATTGTTGGATCAATCCCTCTTCACGCTCATCTCACTGCAGGAAGATCCAACCATACAACGTCTAGAGATAGAAGCATGGTAGTTACAACAGGCTTATGAAAATATTAGAGGGACTGCACATACGGTCACCCTTAATCAGCGACTTGCCAAGATGAAGGTGGCCCAGGCTCTAAAGGAATAGGTGGACACCACATGCCAGAAAGACGCAGTGATTAAAGCACGCATCCAGCCTTGGCTCGAGGAAGCATTCACAGTCACCACCATGATCGAGTGAAAGCTAGCTCAGAAGTAGGGTACATATGTGCTAAGGCAAGAAGGTGCCCCTGACAATGATGCATCAAAGATTCGCACACAACTGATACAGCAGATAGTAGAAGAATGTGTGGCAGACGTAAGTGAAGCATAGAAGTTGTTGGATGGACTCCATGTGAAGATCATTGCACCAGCTGAGTGACTCAAGATGAGTCACAATGATTGTGTTGGGGGCCTGTTGGGAAATTGATCCCCCCCTAGCATGTTTTTGGGCCTTGAAGCCCAAGGTTTTGGTCAATGTAATGTAAAGACCCTGCAAAATGTGAGCACAAAATACGAGAGTCTAGGGTTGTTTTCCCTAAAATAATTTAATTTAACATAGAATGTGTTAACCTACCCATGGTCCATAGACCATGGGATTGTATAAATAGAGCGAGGCTCTAAGTGTAAAAGGCAGTCTTGGTCTTAAGTCATATATTCTTTTGGATGAGGAATTCACTCTAAGTTTATAAGTCCAAGTCTTGGGATGTAGTAGTAGGGAGAGGCTCTACAGCCGTGTGCGCAGAGGCCGCAGTTGTGTGCGTAGATCCCTACAGCTAAGTGCGTAGGGTGAAGTTGGGATTGTACTTAGACACAGAATTAATAAAAGATAAGTTGATTCTGAAATACTGTGTGTTTATACTCCTGTTATGTTTATGCATCTCTTTACGTTTTATGATTGCGCGCACTTGCTATGAAAATTGAATGATTAATAAGAATATTGTGTATATGTAATCAAGTTAAGATCTATAATAATAACACAATAAGGATAAAGGATCTAGACAACCCCTCTTCGTGCTCTTTATAGAGCTACATGAAAGCAGTCGCACAAGCTGCGAAGGACAAATAGCTACGTAGAGCTGCATAAGCACGCAAGATTGGTTTGTGAACTTCCTAGCCTTCATCAAGACATCCCTAGGGTGCAGAAACCTAGTTCCAACACCCTCCCATACTAACTCGGGTGACACCTCAGTCTGCGCACCGCGGACTGTTGCCGAAAGCACTGGTAGTTCGGGATTTTTTTGGCTAAATTACTTCTGAACTTGGGTCTGGCCCCACATAGCCAAAAAAGCCATCTGTCCCATCAGTTTCTTTCATGTCATCCTATAAGCCCATAATACTACTAGTACGCATAGGTGTCAATCACTTTGCTACACATTACATACCTTGTTCAGTGCTTCACACACTTCATTAAATGCTTCTGCATGGGTAACCTTCTGCACACTCATTTTTTCCACATTCTATCATTACAACTTGAGGGACCGTTCATGCAATTGCCCCCCAAGCACATGCTTATCGACTTTATTCCCCAACATGAATTCCATGTGCATCAGCGTAGGTTGTTTACCATATGCATGTAGCCACCTGGACAGATGCACGCGCGGACCATCGCGTACACTGTATTTATCTGTTAGTCAAATCTTAGGCTTCCTAAAATGCATGCGCATCATTCTCCTACAAGTGCGCAAGTCAAAAAAGTTTTCTTTTTGCGTACCCCACCACCTCATGGGTGTAGCACACAGTACCCAATTGAAGGCTTCGAAATGTTGTTCTTTTGGAACCTCCCTTTCAAATCTATCCAAGAAAGCATATACCTCACATAATCCATCATAAGCAGGCAAATCTCTCATTTTCATTGATACGCATTATAGTGATCTTGTCATCATGTTACAGTTTAACATGGTTACCTCATGTAATAGGTTCTACCACAACTCTATCTCCTCATTTGAATCTGAAGTAGAGGAGCTTTCGTGCTCCCATGAAATATGTCCATCCATGGTAGGATTTACCTAATATTTCTCTCGTGCGGTTATTTTGTAGATGCAGTCCAAATTGTCATCACTTTCATAGTTGTGCACCTGCTCTATATAGCACGATCCCTCAACAGGGTCCAAAGGCATAACTACACGTAGAGAATCCTTCTCAAAAATCATCTTGCACTTCTTTAGATTAATCAACCCATCCATTTCAGTGTCCCAATAAATTCCTAAGAGTGCGAGGTAGGGATTGTTGTCATCAACAATCTCTATCACTTCAAAGTCTACTAGCACGCTCACCCCTTCAATGTCCACGGTGATTCCCTGCAATCTCCCCATAGGTATTATCTTTTGCTAGTTCGGCATTTGTAGCTGGATAGGAGACCATTGCAGCATAGGCCTTCCCATGCGCTCCCATGTTTTCTTTGTTAGAAGGTTCGCATCTGATCCTAGGTCCAGAATTACTTGGTCCATCTCATATCCTCTAATCTACACGATTAACCTCATTTCTCTTCCCGTCTTTGTCGCATGCTTTCCAATTTTCCAAACTATGTGTGGTTCTCCTAGCACCATCCCAGTGCATCTTTTAATGAGTTCCTGCAATCCCCTTACATCCTTACTCTCATGCAGTAGCTTCATGCATGTTTCTAGGAACGTCGTAAACATAGATGGGTCCAATTCTAGCTCTGATCTATCTTTACTTCCTGAAGCGGAGGCATCAGTGAAGCTCTTCTTAGCTTCCATAAAGGTTTCCTTAGCGCACTCCAAATCAAACTTAGCTTCATTCGTCAAAGCCTTGTGAACCCAAGTACTATCTTCGAGTTGTTTGCCTTTATCATCTCCCATCATAATTCCACTTCAGAGCACAATTTTCACATTTGGATCTTCCTCGCATGGCTCAGACCTCATCATATACGGGTTCTGAGTCAGGGGAGGTGGTAGTGCTCCCTTGTCATGTATCCTCGCTATCAGTGTAGGACAATCTTCCATCTCATAATCAAACAAGGTACAATACAGACATGATGGATGCATTGGATTCATACAATCATGGGCATAATGTCCTGGCCCTTTGCAATTGTAACATATCAACTGTCTGTGACCTCTTCCAAGTCCTCCTCCACCTTGGCCTCACCCACACCCCTGAAATCTAGTTCCTTCCACTCCTGCATTCTGGTCAAGGGGTAGCAATTCAGCATGAGCTCTGTAGGTAGGAGTTCTATCCATCATCAAGCTCATAGCTTCTACAAGTGCGCTCATCGTGTCCAACCAATCTACAAAAATTATAGAACAACTATTGCGAATTGTGTGTACTTTTGTAGCAAATGGTAGTGGTCAATAGCATGCTTTCCTCCTATTTGACAAATTGTGCACCACAAAGCAGGCATTACACTAGGTCCTGCTTATGCCTCCAGTCTTAATGGCATCGGTCCTCCTCCCATGAGGTAATTAGTGAACATTGTGTACTGGTCCTTGTCATGACCCTGACCCTTACATTTAATGCACCATACCTCTTCGTGCACTTCTGGTTGGGCTATCCTGTCCTGTTTTGGACTCTGCATCTCAAGGCATAAGTTTTTCAACTACACGTGGATCTATTGAACTCCCAAGTTAGGATCCTATATCAAGGTTTCATGCAACCTCATCATGATCTCCAAGGCCTCTACCTGAGTTTTTAACCTCTGTTGTGACAACGCGTTCCTCAAATGGGGTGTTAGTGATGCTACAAACCATTCATGGTATTGTCTGTCCATCAAAGTCATACTAACTTCACGAATCATACACTTCAATCTCTAATCTAGCTCCCAAGGAGTCTCTCCTGGTAGCATTGTGATCTCTTTGAATCCAATGATCGACTATTCTTCTGACTTCGGCTTGTTAAATTCTCTGTTTAGTGCAATTTGGATATCTGTGATCCCTGCATTCAGATTGTCATTAGAATGCTTAATATACTAGGTCAGTGCATGATCCTGAAAAGCGCTGACTAGTATTTCTTTCTTTATATTATCATCTATAATTCCCTATGCTTCCCATCTAGCTCTTATCACGAACCAAAACTGGTTCGGATCTTCATTTCCTACTCCCTTGAACACAAGCAATTTTATCGCTCTTGCCATACTGACTCCCGGTGGTAACAGAGGTGGTACAGGTGAAGATGGAGGTGAAGGCGGTGAAGCTAGTGGTGGTGTGGGTGGGGGTGTTATGTGCAAAATCCTCTACCTTATCAAATTGATCGCACTTTGCGGTGAGACCTTTGTGAGCTCTTCCTCATCCCCTCGTGGAGGTGAAATTAAAGGGCTATTCTCTGGTCCCTTACTTCCTTTGTTTCTATAGGTTTTTCCACTTCGCATAGCTCCAGACATCAAGGTATTTGCATAACCCCTTTTTCACACAAAATCATTTTAATCTAAGTATTCAAAGGCTTTATGTACTTACCTCATAGTCCTTTGAGAAAGTGTCACTCTACCTTGCTATATCTAACTGAAGTATCTACTGCAAACTCAGTAATGAATCCTCCTATAATCTAATCGAGCCAGTGATCAATAGTGTGCACAATCTTATCCTTTGATGCTTCCAATATGTGCACCAACTCTAGGGTCCACACAATAGGATTGTCGAGTTTCCACCTTCCTTGGCTATCTGCTAGCTTTGCTATCCACTCGTACAACTCAGTAGGGAAAGATGCGAAGAAAATTTCATGGATATCTGTGTACAGGTAGCATTCTAGCCACTCTTCTTTTGTCAGCTATGGATTCTTGTTTTCTTGTGCCACGAGCTTGTGAATTCTCCTATCCAACCAACCTTCAATTTCCTTCTTAATTGGATTCCAATGATACGATATCAGACATCTCTATGCAGATTTCAGTCCCAGCAACGGAACCATTTGTTGGCTTGAGGGGGCCTAACATAGGTTCAGAGTTATTTAGCCAAACAAATCACTGTACTACTAGCCCTTTTGGCAGCAACCAGTGGAGCTCAGACTGATGTCTCACCCGAAGCAGTATGGGGAAATACTGGAACCAAGTTTTCACACCCTTGAGATGTCTGAGGTGTTAATTTAGTTCAACTATGAATACCCTCACGTAGGTCACTTCGTGCTTTGTTATACTCGCCTTTGCACAACCCTAACTAACGGCTGAGGTGCTTTTGCGCTGCTAAAGCAGCAGTCTACACTCTTTTCCTAAGTTACACCGTGGATCTTACTTATCTTCTTATAACATTTAGTTATTTTTGCATAAACAAATACTTATCTTATATTTGCTTATTTAGCGCATTCATATAAGTTTGCGCAACAAATAAATAGTAAGCATTCAATTCATACCCAATATACTTCAATGCATAAAAGAGGAAAAAGACACACGGAATGATAAGAAACTTCTCTTTATTATATTCTCCAATGGTTACAAACTCGACTCACCCTGCGCACTCAGCTGCAGGGGTCTGCGCACTCAGTTGCAGACTACTAGGCCTTTGTACACTCAGATGTAGAGCCTTCTCCTACTCTACAAACCAAGGACTCAACTTTACACTTCATCTTAGACTCAAGATTCATCTTCTCTTAGATTTTTCAATGTATCTGTACACTTATAGCCTCACTCTATTTATACAATCCCATGGTCCGCGAACCATGGGTAGATCTTTCAAGCCGAAATTACATTATAAAAGTAACGACAGAAAACCCTATGACTTAATTACAACTTCACACTCTGTGCCCACAAATCGCAAAGTCTTTACATCGAAATTTGTCAAAACTTGGGATTCAAGCCCCAAAAATTGTCTTGGGGGATCCTATGCCCAACAATCCCCAATTCAGCTCAGAATGGTAAACCAACAGAAAATCATCCCTATGGGGCGATTATATGGAGTAGCAGTTGATATAGAAGGTGTGAGCACAATGGACAACTTTGAGGTTATAGAGATCGTTGATGATAGTAATTCATACCTCATGTTCCTGGGAATTAACTAGACCATTGATATGAATGGGGTCATCAATCTAAAGAAGAGGACAATGTCATTTGAAAGGAGATCTCTTCGGGTTGTAGTATCGTTGGACCCTACAGAAGGGGCACGCTATACTGAAGAAGTAGATGATTATGAAGAAAATGATGATGAACTAGATCAAATCTAAAAAATAATAACGTGATAACAATACTTGATCAATCTTATGACAGATGGGAATATTGCATAGGACCAAGAGAGTTCCTGCACCTCTAATTCAAATGAAGAGTTGGAGCATTGGTAGAATCACTTGCATGAAGTATCTACATTGTGATGTAATACGATGAAGAAGTCATCATGTTATGTCTCATTGGAGGTGAGGAAACTACCTTACTATGATGGTTTAACAGACGTAGATAAGTTTTTGGATGAATTTGAGCATGGTTTCCCTGAGGATCACCACTTCCAGGCTTTAGAATTGGCACTGCGCACAACACCTGTATGATGGTGGGCTACGCATAAGGATAGTTTTGCTAGATGGAGTGACTAAAGATGAATGATGAAGTTATGGTTTGGGCATCCTAACACTAGATTGACTGGGAAATATAACAAGAAGGATGATTCCCATCATCAATTATCAAAATGGACTAAAGCATGGGGGACAAAACCACAGCAGGAGTGGATACACATATTTTTCCATACTTTGGATACAATTCCCATGAATTGGCATTTGGAAATGGAGCTCCACCATGGCACCGCGGAATGGGATATATTGAGGGAAGGATTCTTATTTACCTTCATCTTTGAAGATGGCTTCACAAGCATTAATGAAGATCTACATGAGATTAAGGTAGCTATCTTTAGAACACCGCAAGAACCTATGGAATGGATCCAAATAGATTGGAGTACCCATGCGCTGGAATGCAATAATGTGATCGCTAAAGAGGAGAACGCAGATCCAAGAAACATTAATATTCCAAAGGAAGAAGGGCATCACAAAGTTGAAGGCCCACAAATAGACAACTCGGACATCACCGCATCATTGAAGACAAAGCAAGTAAACATTGGTACTGAAGTAGAACCGAAGTTCATGAAAATTTGAGATTATTGGGATGGTGCTACTGTGGATAAAGTTGCTAAGTTACTCCATGAATACCAGGATCTCTTCCCAACTAAGTTCTTAGATTTGAAGGGCATAGTAGGTGATTTGGGAGTTATGAAGATCACCCTAAAGCTAGACATGAAGCCTATTAAACAGAGGTCGTAAATACAAGGAAAAGGTTCGCCTAGAGCTGGATAAGATGTTGGAGTTAGGCATCATAGAACCAGTGGAAGAATCTAATTGGGTGAGCCCGATGGTGGTTTAGGAGAAGAAAAAAAAGGGTGAAATAAGGATTTTCATAGATCTGCAGAAGCTTAATGATGCATGTGTCCATGACCCATTCCCAACATCGTTTACAGACGAAGTGTTAGGAAATGTTGGAGGATACAAGATCTATTCCTTTAATGATGGATTTTCTAGGTATAATTAGATTACGATCGTGCCCGAGGATAGGAGCAAAATGACCTTCATGATGGATTGGATTTGTTTTCAGTATATTGTGATGTCGTTTGGACTTAAGAATGTGCCTGCGATATTTTCCTGCATAGTCATAGCAACGTTCAAGGAGTTCATTCATAAGTTCTTGGAAGTATACTTTGATTACTAACTAGTATTTGGCTTAGCAAAGCACCATGTAGCAACTCTGCACCTGATGTTGGATACGTGTCACAGATACCAGATCATGCTGAACTTGAAGAAATGCATATTATGTGTGAGCAAGGATTGATGGTGGGCGCTACAAAGATTGCGGTGATAGTGAATTTGGAAACCCCGAGGAACCTTAAGAAGTTGTGCAAGATGTTGGGACATACAGGATATTATAAAAAATTTACCAAATCATATGGCCAAATTAATGTGCCCATGGAGAAACTATTGAAGAAGGATGCAACATTCTGTTGGGACGAAAAATGTCAATGCAACTTAGATGTATTGAAAGAAAAGACAGTTATTGTGGCGATCTTGGCATTCCCTAATTGTAAAAAGGAGTTTCACGTACATGTGGATTCCTCTTACATTGTGTTGGGTGTAGTGTTAACATAGGCCATCTAAGGAGAAATGGACCATGTTGTCTTAGTGGGACCTAACCTAGGTTCAAAAGTGATTTAGCCAAGCAAATCCTGACACTATTGACCGTTTCGGCAACAGTCTGCGGGGCGTGGATTGAGGTCTCACCCGAAGTAGTATGGGAGGGTGCTAAAACTAGGTTTCCACACCCTGGAGATGTCGAATATGAAGTGATTAGTACGCGGTCTAACCTTTGCACTTACTGTGCTACGCACACTAGCGAGTACCCAGTGCCCTGCGATATTGTCTTCGTGTAGTTCTAGCCATAGCACAACTCGTGTTATTTACACAAGTCTTCCTTAGTTAGGCTCTGTTAGTTGACTACTTAGATTATTTTCATATATAAGAATTCATATGAGTATTCATCAAGTGCGCACAGTAGATAAACAAAGTAAAAGTAATGTATAACATCAAAATATGGATTCAAGAATAGATGAATAGAGTAAACTTCTCTTTATTAACTTTCAATTCCAAGTATAGACCTGACTCTACCCTGTTCAGTCAATTGCATGGGTTCGTGCACTCAGCTGCCGACTCTACGAGGCCTCTATGCACTCAACTGTAGAGCCTCTTCCTACTACTATGACCCACTACACTTCAGATTCCACTCTAACCTCGAACCATGCCTTCACTATTCTATCTATTATTCCTTAGCTTTACACTTAGAGCCTTTCTCTATTTATACAATCCTATGGTCCACAAACCATTGGTAGACTGACACAACTTTACATTAACTTACACTATTTTAGGGTAGATAGCCCTATGACTCATCCTGGATGTTGCACTCCACGCTTGCAATTCATGGAGTCTTACAATCTAATTGACCAAAAATTGGGCTTTGAGTAACAAAACATACTATGGGGGATCCCATGCCCAACAGGCCCCCAACACAATCATTTTGACTCATCTTGAGTCACTCTGTTGGTGCGACGATCTTGGCACGGAGCCCCTCCAATTGTGCCTGGGCTGCGCAAAGATCCACAGCGCACTATTCTATCATCTGTTGGATCTACTCAACTCTTTTGGCCGAATGCTCACTGTCAGGGGAAAATTCTTGTTTTACAGCATGCATCACCATCATCTATGCAAGATTTCCTTTGATATCAGTAATGATGAGGAAGGCCTCGTCAATCCAAGGTTGGACATGTGCTTTAAGTACTACCTCTTTTTGTCATGCAGCATCCACCTATTCCTTCAATGCCTTTGCCTATTGTAGCTTCACTAGCCGTTGGGTCAGGACAACTGTCTGTGTTGTTCTGCACACACTGTCATACTGCGCTTGAAGCTCCCGCACCTATATTTCCAAGAGCTATATGGTGGGGTCCTCATGTAAGGAAGTGAGGACCGCGAATGATTCTTCTAACATAGTAGTACAGTTCTATATTGCCTGTCCTATTTCCTCCAGCCCCTTTTGGATAATGCCAGTGCACTGTTCTTGAACTTCCAGGGGCATGGATGACTATGTCTATAATTGCAGTTTGGTAATCTGAAGGTTGAGGTCAAATTGTATCCTCATTAATTCCTTCTTTTCCTTGCAGAATCCACTGGCTAATTTGTGGATTTGCACTCCAACTGGGAAGTCTGTCGCAATTTCTATCTCTGGCACACGACGACATGATTCCTCTACCATTTTCTCCAGTTGTTGATTCTGTGTCAACACTTCACTGCATTGTAGACTAATATGCTCAATGTTGATTCACTATTCGTTGAGCATCTGTACTGCGTGACCTTCCCTAGCGTAGAGTTCTGCTATCATTCCATCCTGTAGCTGGTATAATGTATCCCGCGGAAGGTCAACCAATTTTAGGCCAAGTCCCTTGATCCAGCCCACTGCAGCTCTATCCTTCGTGATTTCCATTGTTAGTGCCCCTTTCAGCAGCATAATGGTGTTAACCATTTTGGCCCGCAGTAACTGCTCTGTTGCCGATGCACCTGTGGCACTGTAGGTGGCTACTGTTCCCTCCTATGGAGGCCGCACTTGAAGTTCCTGCAGCTAGGCCCTGAGGGTCCCCAACACATTCTGTTGCTCCGACATCACTTCTTGGAGTGCTTCCCTGGTGACCTCGTGCACTATGTCACTGATGTCGTAGAGGTCACCCTTTATCAGTGTAATAGGTTCACTATCCAGATTGGAAGCCTTGGTATTCTTCTGTGGGCCTGCTCATTCCATACCATGCGACCGTTTTAGTTGTGAAGATGTCATGCTTGGGTCCACACCTTCCATTGTTTCCTATATTCCCTATCCCATGGTCAAGTCAAGGCCTCCTTCCTCTCGTGTCATGGTGGCCCCTGTTTCCTATGTTGTTGTTGTTTTTTCGGCGGCCTTGGTCTGCTCTGTGGTGGCCTTCGCTACCTTGTGGAAATCCCTTACCTTCGCGACCAACTTCTCGTTGCACTTCTGCTGAGCCAATAGCTTGGTGGCATCCTCCTGTTTTTGTAGCGTTGTCTTACCATGCGCTGCCAAATCTAGGGCACACCACTTGGGAGGCCATGAGTCAAGTAGCATGAAAATGGCATCATCAATTGCGATGAATGGAAGTTTGGTCTAGTTCTACACTAGATCCCTTTGTGCCCTAATATACACATTGTGCATATCCACCTTGAAGTCTGCAAAGCTCCACAAACTGTTGTACACTGTGGGGGATAGGTGTGACCTTTTGTTGATCACATTCAAACGCTCACCTCCATGAGCACCCAGAAGATCTTAGTCTTGTGGATCCTCGTGGCATCCTTCATAGCCCAGAGTGATGCGGATTTTGCCACCTCTAGCAAGTCCTGTTCAAGAGGAGGGAACTGACTGTCCTCAAGCTATTCCCCAGTCACCAATAAGATAGACAAGAGCAACCATGAATAGTGGAAGGTCTTCCCCTACTCTTGAGCTTCTTTCCAATTGGTTATAAATTCTTCACAGAGGAATTTGGCGCAGTTTAATTGGACCCCCTCCGCGCATTATTCGGCAACGCAATCATCATCGCCAGTACCTCGTTGTCGTGGCATTTTATCATCACCTTCGCGGCCAGTAGTTGTGTGGCTATGCGCACCCCTTTTTCTTGAATGCTACTAATTGCGTAGCCTCTATGCTTCTTTTCCAACTTGTATTTCTTCTTCATGGCCTCTGCGAGCGCCAAATCTCTGCTTTTGCCAGCTATTTCTTTGAGGTCCCTTCCCTTACAAGGAAGCTAAGAAATCCTGTGAATGAGCTCCGCCGTGATGGTAATAGGCTCCTCCAGCCACAAGTACCCATCATGCACCAAGTAAAACATTTGCCTGATGACAAAGATCGTGATTGATTCTCAGTGAAAGTGTGGAATCCATAGTAGGTGGAGTAACCTAGCCTCCTCCACCCCGTGCAACCATTTCTGCAGCTCTAGCACTGTAACTGACCCTACCTTGCTCTGTTTCATGAGGTTGCTAGTCTCCAAATGTGGGAACTTTTCGCTGTCTATGAGGTCCCGATCTTCAAATTTCATCGTGGGTATGCGGCCCAAGATCGACCCTTCAAATAGAATTCCATTTGGGAGGAGCGGGGTTTGGAGGGTGCTCTTAGCGGTATCCAAATACTTGAGTAATTTTTCTTTCCCTTTCCATGGAGGGACATGCTCGAGTAGTTTTGCTCTAGCGTGCATCGACTAGATGTCTTCTTCCATTTCTTCATCTGCCTCTATCTCCTATACAAAAGCCTGGAGGTCCTCCTCATCACCATCTGTCTCAAGATTAACAGTCTTTTCCTTGTCTTCCATAGAAAGTTTACCAAACCACAGATTTTGCGGGGACATGTGGACTGGTCCTATTGCCTATGTATTCGTCTTGGGCCTCAGCATATAGGGTGATTTTGGAATTTCCCGTGCATCCCCCACCTGCACCGTAGGGCTCTGCATGGCTTCCTCGGCAGTACTTTTGATAAAACCCACACCTCTCCTCGTAGTTGTCATCTTATTCAAGTAGTCTATAGTTGTTCACAACTTTGGAGGCTTAAACACCAATTGGTGCTCAACGCTGTATGCTCTATGTAACAGCTCAAATCTCAAAAAAATGAGTATCGTCTCGTGGCCAACCTTAGTATTTTTAAAATTTCTTTCGAATTTGAATTTGACTGTTCCCCACATTTCTGAGTCATTAATGCTTTCTTAGCGGCAGATTGTCCCAAATCTAGTTCTGACTCTGTGTCTTAATTTCCCACCACCCACTCCTCTTTGTCTTAAATTGCACATCTTATCATGAACAGTGACACCAACGGTCACTTCCCAGCCTACCTGCGCAACAGTGCAGCCCCTTCTACATTTGCGTGACCCTTGTGACATGTTGATCCTGCACGTAATCTCCTTATCGTGCAACTCACCCACAGACTCCTTTATAGTCCCATGCTCTCTTTCTACTACTTGGAGTGCCGAGATAGTTCTTCGCATTGCTAGTCAGGTGGTCACGCCACCTGTGCAAGACTTCAATTCATCTTCCAGCCTAGTTTGTGGGCACTCCTCAATTATCCTCACGACAGTCAGTGCCGCGCGTTCTTCCTTATGCGGTGCACTCCCCTGGCTAGTTTGTTTGGTAAGGTGCGGTCGCAGCCATGGTAGCAGAGTCACAAATTCTCGATGACAATCTTCTAATGCAGAAGTATGGTTGTCCATATCTTGTCTTGTCATTCTTAGTTTATTGATGAGACATGCTTGCACGATTTTGTTTTCCAATTTTTTGATCTCTGTGTCCATTAACATGCTTTTCTTCCTCAGTTTTACCTAATATTCTTCGCGTTCGTGAAACTTAAGGTTCCCTTGCCGAATGGATTCCTGAATCCACATGTGTTCGCCCTCGCGTAGCTGCATAATTCCTTCATCCTGGTCCTCACGTACTGTCCCAACTATGGGAGCTATTGCGTGAGGGTTCCTTTCCTCCAAAATTATGGTCTCGATTTTTCTCCTCAGCGTCGGAATCATCCCTACGCTCAAGTTTTTTCACATGGCCCTATAGGCCCATCGATCCGCTGGCACGTGTAGGTCCCAATCAGTTCGTCTCACCTGGTGAACCTTGTTCAAGACTCTGCATACCTTATTGAATGCTTTCATGTGGAACATTTTTGGTGCACATCTCCTTTCTTGTTGTTGTGTCCTATTCCGATTTTCGATTCTGAGTTTGGGGTGTGCTTGTGTGGGCTGTACAACACATGTCTGTACCCATCAAGATAGGTGGGCGTGCAAGTTGCTCTGTCCTTGGTAACCGACTCTTGTTTGACGCTGGGGGCTTCCAAACTATAGGTGCATAATCCTTTTACATCCACACCAGTCCTCAAAATTTCCTTGATGTGTACCCCACCATCATGCGGATGTTGCACACAGTGCCCACTTCAACGCATCAAACCACTACTCTACCAGTACTGCACTTCCAAATTTTCTCAGAAATTCATCCACCACTGTCAATCCATCATATGTCGATAGCTCTCTAGCCTTTGTTGTCATGCAATGCAGTGATCTAAGCATCATGTTGCAATTCAGCATCATCACTTCATGCAACCGATTCTGCCATCACTCTACTTCTTCGTCTGAATCCAAAATGTAGGAGCTTTCGCGCTCCCACGAGATCCTTCCATCTGTAGTCAGATTCACCCAATCTTGGTCTCGCGCAATTAACTTGTAAATACAATCAAGGTCATCTTTTCTATCATCGTCGCGCATTGGTTTAGTGTAGCGTGCTCCTTCACCTAGGTGCAGTAAGAATACTACGCATAGTGACTTTTTCTCGAAGATCATTTTGTGCTTCTTCAGGTTGATGACTCCGTTCATATCGATGGCCTAGTCGATTCCTAACAAAGTGGGATAGGGATTGTTATCACCGACAATCTATAGTACCTCAAAATCCACCTGCGCATTCACGAATTCAATATCAACTGTTACCCCTTGCAACCTTCACATGGGAAAAATCTTATGTTGGTTCACCATTCATAATTAGATAGGGGACCATTGTAATGCAAGCCTGCCTATGCATTCCAATGTTTGCTTCGGTAATAAATTCGCTCATGAACCCAGATCTAGGATTACCTAATCCATTTCATACTCACCAATATGTGTAGTCAACCTCATTTCCCTTCCAGTGCACAATGCATGCTTCCCCAATTTTCGGATAATGTGTGGTTCTCCTGACCCTGCACACCTGGTGATTAGTTCCTGTAGTCCTTTAACTGCCTTGTTGTCATGCAGCAGTTTCATGCATGTCTCCAGAAAGGTATTGAGCATTGAAGGATCCATCCCTGGCTCTGGTTGATCCTTACTACTTGAAGTGGAGGCCTCCATGAAGTTCTTCTTAACTTCCATGAATTTCTCCTTTGCGCGTTCCAAGTCAAACTCGGGTTCCTTTACAGGAGCCTTGTGAACCCATGTACTTTCCTTTGGCTACTTACCCGTATCCTCTCCCATGGTCGTACCTCTTCTGAGCATCATGTTTACATTTGGGTCCTCTTCGCATGGTTTAGACCTCATCATTTGTATATTCTAAGTCGGGGGAAGCTGGAATAACCCTTTTTCGTGCATCCTTGTGATCAATGTAGGAAATTCTATTGTTTCATGATCAAAATGAGCACAATACATATATGATATCCTTTTCGGGTTGGTACAATCGCAAGCATAGTGCCCTACTACTCTGAAATTGTAACAAATTAATTGTCTGTGGCCCCTTCCTAGTCCCATTCCACCTCGTCCTCGACCTCGCCCCTGAAATCTAGTGCACACCATCCCTGTATCAGGGTCAAGCACTCGTGTTTCGGTCTGCATCCTATAGGCAGGGGTCTGATCCATCATTATCTCGTAACTATGGCAAGTGTGCTCATCGTGGCCTACCAACCTATCGAAATTACAAAACAATTGTTGGGGTGTCTAGGTATACTTATGCAACAAATGACAATTATAAGTTATGTGTTTCCCTCCTATCTGACAAATTGAACCCATAAAGTGGGTACCATGCTCAACCTTGCCTGTGCCTCTGACCTAAATGGCATTGGTCATCTTCTTACCAAGTAGTTTGCGAACACTAGACAATGATCCTTGTCATGACCCTAGCCTTTTCATTTTATGCACTATACTTCCTCGTGCACCTCTAACCGTGGTGCCCTATCCTGCTTCAAGCTTTGCATTTCCAAACACAGGGTCTGTAGTTGCGTGTGGATTTTTTGAACTCCCAACCTAGGGTCTTGTATCGGGGTCTCATGTAATATCATCGCCATTTCCAATGCTTCAGCCTGGGTGGAAAGTTTCTACTGTGACAACACCATCCTCAAGTGTGGTGTCAGAGATGCTATCATATTGGCTTCGCGGATCATACTCTTTAGCCATTAATCCAAATCCCATGGAGTCTCACTCGAGAGCATCATGATTTCTTTAAACCCAATGATCGATTGTGTTTCTAACTTTCACTTGCTAAATTCCCTATTTAGCACATTCTGGATCTCTGCTATCCCAACATTTGGGTGGTCGTTAGAGTGCTTGACATACCATGTTAATGTGTGATCTTGGAGTGCACTCACCAATGTAGCCTTCTTAATATTGTCATCCATGACACCTTGTGCTTCCCATACTGCTCTTATCACGTACCAGAATTGGTCTAGATCTTCATTCCCCATTCCTCTGAATACTGGTAGTTTGATTGTGCTCACCATACTGAACTGTGGAGGTGGTGTAGGTGGAGTGGGTGGAGATGGAGGTGAGGGAGGTGAAGTGGGTGGCGATGTGGGTGGAGGTGGTAAACGTGAAATGCGTTGCCTTATCAAACTGGCAACACTTCTCAAAGAGACCTTAGCGAACTCCTCCCCACTCCATCACGAGGGTGAAATTAAGGGACTATTTTCTAATTATTCACTACTTTTGTAGATTTTTCCACTCCGCGTAGTCCCAAACATTAATGTATTCTCATGACCATTTTTTCATACAATAACATCTTAATCCAAGTATTCAAAGATTTAATATACTTACCTTATGGTCCTTTGATAAAGCGTTGCTCTGCCTCACTGTAGCTCACGGTCATGTCTACCACAAACTCAATGATAAATCCCCCTATTATCTGGTTGAGCCAATGGTCCACAGCTCATGTGCTCTTATCTTCGGATGCTTCTAGTATGTGCACTAATTCTGGAGTCCACACTATCGGTTGGTCGAGCCTACACCTTCCTTGACTATCGGCTAACCTCGCGATCCACTCATACAACTTAGAAGGAAAGGATGCAAAGAAAAGCTCGTGGATTTACATATACACGTAGCGCTCCAACCACTTTTCCTCAAACACTTGCAGAGTTCTATTTTCTTGTGTCACGAACTTGTGAATATTCTTGTCCAACCACTCTTCAATTTCCTTCTTTGTTGGATTCTAATGGCATGACATCAGACATCCATTATGTAGATCCTGGTCCCAACAATGAAACCATTTGTTGGCTTAGTGGGGCCTGACCCAGTTTCAAAAGTGATTTAGCCAAACACATCTCGAGAGAGAAAGTGGAAAGAGAGCCTAGTTGAGTTGACCAGAGCTCATGGAGATGTAGCCCAAGAGTTGTGGGTGAACTCCTAATTAAATTGCTATTTTTGTGTGTGTTTTACTATTGCATTGTCTCTATTGTTTTATTTATTGTTATATGCATTTATATATTAGTTTCAGCACATTAATTTACAACACATGAACAATTAAAAATCAATAAAAGCATACACAACTGTTTTCAAGCATTTTTAATTCCGCATTGGTTAATCAATAAGACTTAGGTATATTTAAGCTTTGGAAGTGGGAGAGGTTCTTGTAAGTTAGACAAGAAGTCTAAGCGCCCCATTTTTAGATCAGGTGGTATCAAAGCTTAAGATTGATTAACCACACCTTCAAAGAAGGTTATATCAACATGCTTGATTGACAGAGTAAAGACTGCTTATCTAAAAGGTGTTTAAACAATCAAAGGCTAATTGTATGATTGTTTTGTAGACTGACTATTGTTTAAGTTGCAGAGGTGAAGGGAAAGTTATTAATAGCTCAGTCCAGGGAGACAGGAAGGAAGAAGGGATGAAGATATTCTTCTATCCCAAAGGACCTCAGGGAAATCCAAAGCACAAGAGGTTTGTTGCAAAAGGTTACTTAAATAAGCTATTTATTATCTTGTTGAAGTTTTTTTTGTTCATTGGCATAGTGACAACTTCTACAAGTGGGTCCTCAAATTCTTCTTTCTTCACAAGATTCTTTGATGAAGACATGAAGAAATAATTGTCCACCATAATGGATATGGTGAGAGAAATGTATGAGGATTGAAGGAAGAGAAGCATGCTTAGAAAGTAGCTAAATTCCATGAAGGAAGAGAAGCAGTTGCTTACTGACAAATTGCAGGAAATGGAGAGGCAACTTTGTATTGCAAATATGAACCTGAATAGGATGCATGAGTTGGAAACATAGCTCTTTGTTGCCCAAGAAGCCTTATTCAAGTATCAGCTTCAAGAAGAGGTAAACCATTCTAGTTTGTCTTAAAATTCCTCTAAGGATCCTTATATTGGTTCTTTCAAAAACATACTAGAGGCATAGGTTCCAAGCTAATGTCCAAGATAGGCTATGAAGGAAAAGGCTTGGGTAGACATGCGCAAGGTATTGTTGAGCCAATAATGATTGAGGAAAGGCCTAAGTATTTGGGTCTTGGCTATGGAAAAGCTTATGGAGAAAGTTCCAAGGCTGCCTTGAAGGCCATTGAAACAACTCTAAGGAGGGGTTGCATTACATAGTGTGAAGATTGTATTTAGGAGGAATGAAATAGCTTGAAACATCAATTACAGGATGTAGGTGTTCAGAGGCACACACTTGAACTAGAGAGTTTGGGAGACTCTAACAGCCTTGAGGAGATTAATGGTGTTCCAAAGGGAGCCACTTCTTCATTTGCTTCACCTCCTCACGAAGGCAATAAAGGTGAAAGGGGCATGTATAAATCTGGTTCTAAACATTTTACTTTTGATTTTGCAAAGCATGATAAATTTCCACATATGTATGGGAAAATAATTACATGTTCCTTTTGTGGTTTGGATAACCATAATGTTCCTAGATGTTGGAAGAGAATGGCCACACATAGGAAAATTTTGAAGGAAAGGAAGCAAGAAGCCACAGGTCCATTGGACAAGGCAAGTCATGTTGTCAAGAGGATGCACATGCAGTGCACTTACTACCATAAACAAGGACATCTTATTGCAAAATTTTGGACTTTGAATCCAGCAATGCTTCCACAAAAGGTGAATAAAGTGGAAAGAGAAGGTGGTAGAAATGGAAGTGAAGATTCCATGAATGATGTGTCTTAGAATGATTCACATGATGATGCTAATGTGCAGACAAAGGTAGTACCTTTGAAAGGGATTGGTAAGCAATGGTTAGAGTTGTTATCCAATTAAGATTGCATGTCTATTGATGCATCTACATTATATTTCATTTCAGCTTCGAAAGTACAATGTGCTTAAGTGAAAGTTGAAGGATGAAATCCATGCATGAGCATGAGATGCATGGACATAGGGATGTTGATGATTTCCTTGTTTTGGACATGTATGTGTAATTATGTTGTAGGGTTGATTGCTTTGACATGCATGTGATGCCATGTTCACTTGGGAGAAGTTAACTTGGTCTCCAAATGGAGATAATGATGAAGTGTTTCATCTTTTGAAAAAGAGTCCTAAAGGTATTTTTCTACATGCTTGACTTGAAGGGTCATTTGCTTAAAGGCATGTTTTGTGGGCTTGTTATCTAGTCCATAATTTGTATGCAAATATAGGACATCGAGGTGTTCACAAGATATGAAAATCCATTTATTTTGTTGAAGCAAGTGTTTAAGCCATCCAGTTGTTGTCTGTGTTTCTGTTGTGGTTAACGGTTCTTGTTGATAGGTTTTCAAATAGGTACAAATGAAATTTTTGTGGAGCAGATGTACTTCACATTTGTTTGAGCCACCTTGGACCAATGATCAAGGCAAAGAAGTTAAAACCACCTTCTATGACCAGTTTAGTAGAAGTTCTGTAGAAAGGCAAGGAGGAAGACCAGCCCATCCAAGAAGGGGAGTGGTCGGAAACCTTGGTTCAGAGGCACTATGCAAAGGCAAGTGTAGGGAGGCTAAAAGAAGAGGATGACTCACTCTCATTTACTGCTCAGATCAATATATCAGTCTTTCAGAGACCAAAAGTTCTCTTAGTGGGAAGGCATGATCCAAAATTGAGTTTGGATAAACTCCTAATTCTAGTAGTCCTCATACAGGAAAAATGAAAGTCTAAGGAACTTCTTGGAACTAGCCCCATTGCTGAGAGCATCTCATTCTGAATCTACTGCAACTTAAATGGGAAACAATTGACATAGGATGTAGAAGTTATCATAAAATGAAATTGCCTCTATCCTTTGGAAAAAGGAGAAAAGTCCCCTAAAAAGGGATCCTAAAAACCCTCTAAATCTTCAAGTCTTCTAAAAATCCAAAAAGCCATCACAAAAGGAGAAGTTTTAGAATAATCGGATAACACTATCGGGACCTAAAAATCTGAAGAAATGGTGGAAATAAGGCCAATCAAAGGCTTAAAACAAATCTGCACTGGACCCGTCGGATCTGGCCAATCAACGATCTAGATCTTATCGGCGAATTGCAATTGGTGGTGGCTAGCGAAGGAAATTGGAGGCATAACATGTGATAGGACCAGGCCGATGTGATACCGTGATCGTTGATATCGGTGGATCATAATCGGTGTTAGCATAGACCATCCTATATGGAAAGGCCTCGGGCTTATGCGACATGCAATTACGACAAGTCACATCGCAATATCGTGTCGGCGCATTACAAGGAGCGGGCTATATGTTAAATAT
>APFE030215789.1:23649-45696 GCA_000404065.3 Pinus taeda
CCGAAAGGGTTCCAAATGCAAATGCATCTTATTTTAAAATCTGCCATAAGGTCGTTTTCAAGATTTTTGCATGTTTTAACGTATTTTCAAAATATGAAGGGAAACCTTGGAACAGGGCTGAAGCGACTTGTGATAGTGATTATGGGAAGACCCGATAATGTTATAAAGTGTAATTATGAAGATTTGAAGTCCAGGGAACAATGTTCTCTGTGGATTTTTCCCGTGTTAATGCATTTCACTATGTTAACAGAAAGTAGTCATTTTAGGGATTTCACAAGACCAATGCAATCATCCATTACAGAATAGGTGGCATCCATCCCGGAGGGCATTTAGAGATGATTTTTAACACTCAGAGAAGGGATTTAAGCAGACTGTGGCTAGAAGACAAAGAGCTGGAGAGGGAAAATGAACCAACATCACTGATTTGGCTTAAAAGTCATATAACAACAAAGACAGGGGGGGCTGTTGGTTGTTGAGGCTATTTTTGGGGTTTTGTTGCTAAAAGTGAAGCCAAATCAAGAATCTTAGGTGGAGGAGGCAATGCAGAAGCAAAAATTCAGCTAAGGGAGTCACTTGGAGTTCAAATGAAAAGCCCAGAGAGCTGTAAACTGATAGAGGGAAAAAAGAAGCGAGAGCTAGAGCCAAAGCCAAAGAGCTAGAGTCAGAGCCAAAGAGCCAGAACGAAGAGCCAAGAGCCAGAGCTTCAAGAGCCAGGGAATAACATGGTGTCTAAACCTATTGTTTCTGTGTAAAATATAAGGAGATCAGCCAAGAGCTTGTAAAAAAGACTTATACCATAATCCTAGAGAGCCTAGTTAAGTTGACTAGAGCTCACGGAGATGTAGCCCAAGAGTTGTGGGTGCACTCCTAATTAAATTGCTATTTCTATGTGTGTTTTACTGATGCATTGTCTTTGTTGTTTTATTTATTGTTATATGCATTTATATATAAGTTTCAGCACATTAATTTACAGTACATGAATAGTTAAAAATGAATACAAGCATACACAATTGTTTCCAAGCATTTTTAATTCCACATTGGTTAATCAATAAGTCTTGGGAATATTTAAGATTTGGAAGTGGGAGAGGTTCTTGTAAGTTATACAAGAAGCCTAAGCGCCCCATTTTCAGATCAATGAACGACTCACGCATTTGATGGAGCTCGAAGAGGATCGACTTTTGGCAGGATTTCATCAATAGGTATAGAAGGAATATGAAAAAGCATGGCATGATTGCCATATCAAGCTTCACACTTTTAAGGTAAATGGTCTTGTCCTATTATATGATAGTAAATTCACAAAATTTCCAAGGAAATTCCATATGCATTTTCTAGGGCCATTTATTATCAAAGAAATTATAGATGGGGGTGTAGATCAGCTCACAAAGTTGAAGGGGGAACCTTCCCTGGGAAGAATGAATGGGAGTAGGTTAAAATTATATACAGTGGATCCTTCACAATGTTTATATGGTAGCAAGATAGTCTTAGTGCTCCAGGAAGTTGCAAGGGAGTGCAGGACTATAAACTACATTGCCCAGTTTAGAGGATGACGAGACGAGCATGCTGTGTAGAAAGTGATAGAGAGGCAACCTATGAAGCTGTGTAAAGGAAACTGTGCCATGGAGGAAGATTTCACATAACACAATAGGAAAGCGACCATTGGAATTGCTATTCATGACTTGACGGACAGAAGATGGTTAAGTGGAGCAGGGTGGCAACATTAAAGGTGAAAATATTTGAAGATCTACCACCAAAACATAATTTATTATAGAAAAATTGGTGGGAAGGATTGGATTTGAATTCAAAACTCCCTATAAATTATGCATGCTAGTCCAATAGAGAACACTATGCACTCTCAGAATTGTTAGTGAATTTCACTATCTGTTGCCCATGAGTTGAGTGTTTTGGGAGGATTTTGTTGCAAGCCCCACATTTGCTGAGTTGGATGTGATAAAAAAAAGTTTATTCTTGATAAAATGGCTGCACTAAGCCCTACTAAAACCATTAGTACTGGTGATGTTGCCTCTGAGACTGCTGTCCTAGAAGTTGTAACTATGGAAGCTTTAGCTTCTATGCCTACGGCACCGAGGTCACCTAGGCCGAAGCCTACCCCTACTAGAGAAACCCAACTAGCCAAATCAAATAAGGACAAGAAGAAGAAGTTGGTGCCAGTCTGCACTTCCCCAAGAAACATACCAAAACCCACACAAAATAGAAGAAATATAAGCAACTGGAGAAGGTAGTGGGCCTGGAGGTGGATGAAGCCCATGGAACAAAATACATTGATGTCGAAGGAGAAGAACGCATAACTAGTCTACCCGAGTATATCCCTCCATGGAAGGGAAAAGAAAAGGTCACAAATGACCCAGATTCTGAGAAGTTCACCATATCTACACCCCTGCTATCTGAGCAGGTCCTATTTGAAGGTCTGTGGCTCACACAGATCCCGCTGTTGAACATGGAGGATTGGGACTTCACTAACCATGCTAAGTTTCCACACATGGCAACAGAAAAGTATATGCACAGAGTCTATTATGAAGAATCAGGAGTTACAACATTGGAAATGGAGGAATTGGTCCATAGTGTTGACCACTCAGGGTTGCTCAATTTACTGTGGGTGCCACATTATCACCACACCCCCATTAACACAATATATGTGTGCCAGCTTCTCACATTGGTGTACAATGGTTTTCTATGCCTAGGAGGGCCTATACCCATTATAGACATGCTTATTCACATAATCACACACTTGCCTTATAAGGGCTCGAACTTGGCCAAGGATTTTGGTGGAAAGATTGGAGAAAATGCCTCATGGAAAGGATGAAGATGGATTACGACCTCCTTAAGAAGTCACGAGGATATTCAATCATTTCTATCACAGACCCAATAGTTCAATTGGCTGCACAGATTTTAGCAGGGAAGGTAATGAGAAAATGTTATGTAGACGAAGTTCCGGTGTCTGTAGTTTCCCTAGCTGCACAGTGTGCGAAAGGCATATAGTTCAATTGGGCAAGATACCTCTGTTAGGAGTTCCTGGAGAACTGCTGTAAAGCCTGGTACGAGACCAAGTCATTCCAATATGCTTGGTTGTTACTGTTGATTATGCTAGTTGCATGGAAATTTCTAGAGGATAGAAAATTTCCTCCGCTTGAGGAAGGATTGCCAGAGGCAGCATAATTCACTTCCTTATGGGCCATAAAGGATGTCATGCAGATTGCAGAGACAAAGATCTTTTGGGTTCTTATGGAAATGGATCTCCACATGGTGATTAATCAGCATCCGAGGTTGTCCCTAACCTTCTTCACGCAACTGTCAGCCCACGCGGCATTCAAGGTTGACTTCCACAGAGTATACATCCAAGCATGGAAGGATGCAGAGCAGAAATGGCATGAATTGCCCTATTTGGTGACAGAAACAGATGTGTAGGAGGTTGTCGTGAAATGAACTGCATAATGGTCTGCCGTGTCCGACTTAGCTATGGGACCAAGCATGGGTTTGAAAGGTTCTACTGCACAAAAAAGAAAGGAGGTAGCTAAGCATGTTACGTGTAACCTAGCAACACAAAAAAAGAAGGAAGTTGTTGAAAAGCCTCGTGTGAAGCAAGAACGTGTTGCCAATGAGTAGGTGGAACAAGAACAATGCGAGTCACAAAAGATGAAAAGTCATCTTCACCAGAGACAAAGGAAGAAGAAATTTCAGGGAAAGGTGGCAAAATCGATGAGGTGCAGAGCACCAAATTTATTCTGAAGAGACGTGGCAAGGAGCAATAGGGAGGTACAAGGAAAACACAAAAATTGGGTAAGTCATAGGTTGATCCCATGGTCTTAACATAACATCATCTTGATGATATCGGCAATAAAATTAGGGATACCACAACTGAGGTGTTGCAGTAGTTTGAGCAACACGACATGCACATGCTTTGGAGTGTCCAAAAGGATCTGTGCAAGCTGTAGATTCAAGCAAGTAAAATACAAGTAGGCACCGGACAAGCGAGCACAAAACTAGCAAGCGTGGCACTCGGGACAAGCCAAGTAGTAGAGCTGGTAAGGTCCATGGATCTTAGAACTATACCATTTCCCAATGGGTCCATTTGCATAGAGTTCACCAATGATCGGATTATCCTTAGTACAATCAAGAACATGGGACTAAATATAGCGACACTCTCCAATGAAACCCTCCACACACTCCATATAGGAGTCACAGATGAATTGAAAACTAGGGAGAAGTGCACCTTCAATCTCATTAGTGAGTACAAAGTGAAAAATGAGCATATGTTCACTGGAGAGACATGGGCTTTGAAGGAAAAGGAGGCACTTCAGATGCGTAGTTCTAGTTTGGAGTCAGCAGTAGAAGAGGCATGCAAGATAATGCATGAGCTTCATATCCCAGAGGATGCACAGCTAGAAGAAAGGATCATATAACTAGTCGTTGGTGTGTGTGAGGCTAAAGTAGAGGTTGGTTGAGTCACATTTGAGCTCAATACAAAGATTACAGAGCTACAGTTAAAGTTGTAGCCCACGACTCTGCCTGAGGTTCGGGAGCAACACAAAGTTGCGATAAAGGAAAGCATGGCTAGACTCGATGCCACTACCACTAACTGTGTGATGCTATTTGAGTAGGCTATGGATTTCGTGACCAATCTACAAGAGGATCCAAACCTACAGACACTTAACACAGTGGTAAGGGAGCTACAATGACAATATGATGAAGTTAGGCTGACTGTGCACTCCACAGAACCAGCGCAGTGCCTTGCTAAATTGTAGGAATGAAAGGAACTCCTAGCACGGGAGGGAAGCACAAAAGAAGGAAACCTTGCTAAAGGCTAGATTACAGCCTTAGTTAGAGGATTCTTATCAAATCATGACGACCATTTAGGATAACATTAAAGGGTTGCAGCAGAAACAACAGACCATGGGGTTGATCGTAGAATGACTAGCCATGGAAAAATTGTTTGAGGAAGTCAAGCAGGAAGCAACATAGAGTGTTTTTGAAGTTACACTGATCTAGGTGGAGCTAATGGATCTTCACAATAAGATTGTAGCACCAGCAGAGTGACTCGAGGGTGAGTCATGATCGTTTTTTTGGGGGCCTGTTGGGATGGGGTCCCCTGGGTTAGTTTTGGGGTTAAGATAACCCAAGTTTTTATCAATTTTTGTAAATAATGTAAAGTCTCTACGATTTGTGGATGTAGAGCATGTAAATGACTAGGAGTCAAAGGGGTTTAGCCCCTTGTTTTATGTAAAGTTTGAGATGGTTTTGAGATCCACCCATGGTCTACAGACCATGGCATTGTATGAAAAAGGCTATAAATAGGTGTGTCTTAGAGAGTCTAAGGCATGTTTTTTATATTAATTGATGATGGAGGAGAAGTGATAGCGAAGAGAAGTGGGTCAGATAGGAGAATAAAGGCTTTGCAGCTAAGTGCACAGTGGCCTAGGTAGAATCAACAACTGAGTGCAGGGACCCCTACAACTGAGTGCACAGGGTAGTTTTGAGTCTGTAATCCTAAATTGAAGATCAATGAAGACAATTTCTGAAGAATTCTTGCATATTTTTGTTTATTTTTATTAATGTTATATTTTGTTGATGAATGATGTGATTTATGAAATATTAATTGAATGTTATGCGATTCTCATGAAAACATGTTAATGATGTATGCAATGCATGTTTAAGTAATTTCATTCAAACTCTAATGAGTTCTCTGATGTTTATTAATAACTTAAGTAAACTTGTGTGAAAATTAATACTGGACTACTCTCTGATGTACATAAGTAGACAAATATATTGTTAAAGGTCCGCAAGGACAAATCATAGACCTTCGTGAAGGTTTGAAGGCTATTTCAATGAAGTTGCAGCAGTGTGCCCTAAGAGTGTATTGATCTGTGCGAAGTCAGATATAAGGCACTAGAAGACATCACACTAGTCTTTGGATGCAGAAACTTGGTTCTTGCATCCCCCAATACTACTTCGACTGATACTACAGCCTGCGCTATGTAGGTTGTTGCCAAAAGGGCCAATAGTGTAGGGTTTTGTTAATGGGTACAACTAACTTTGAACCTGGGTTAGGACCCCCTAAGAAAACAATCTTGGAGAATGATAGGAAATCTTGGCAGGAGATTGGTGGACTGGAGAATCGTGGAGTTTCCTTCCAGGCGAGGGGGGTGGCAGTGCATCTATCTTTAGGACTACCCATTGATGAGGTGCAAACAAATCTAGTGACAACTAGATGAGCTGCAACATTTTCAAGAAACAACCCTCTCCAAGAGTACATAGATGGGGCTTGTAGCATGATTTCCCCACTTTTTCCCATTAGAGGGAAAGAGGCAAGATTTCTTGGACATGCTTGGATTTTCTAGGTAGAGCATCAACAACTGAGCATGGACCAATTTCAGTATAGCGAACATATCCCTTGCACAAGTGTCCATGCATTGGATTGGTGAGAGATCACAAGTTGGTATCCTTTTGATGGAGTGTCATTTTTAGTCAGGGGCATTATATTGTAGGAGTGCTCCAAGGTGAGGGTTATCGCATGCATCAGTTAGCAAGAGGATGTAAGTTGGACATTCATTAGTATTTTAGTATGAATTCAACATGATGAGATTGACCTTGTTCTATGCTAAGGATTCTATTGGAGAGAGGTGACGAGTTGATACGTGACAGGTGGAGCAGCATTCACAGTCGGGGTTATAGCACAGCAGGAGCCTTGGAACCTTGATGCTCCTTCTTGGCAGAATTAGGATCTAGGATGATTTGCTAATGACAAGTTCCATCGAAGATTGATATGGGATCCAGGCATCAAGGATTTCATTCATGGTGGGTTGACACAGGAGCAGAGCGTCACCCAATGGTTTGTATGGGATCCTAGCATTGGGTCTTAGTTGTGTCAGACCACCAGATTGGTCAACATATTTGGATTTCTTAAGGGAAAGAAATCTTGGGGTGGGAGGATTTTCATGTCCCCATTTTCATCCTTCTTCATAGTGTAGCCAAGGTGGATTTCTATGATAGGAGATGGCCAGTTCAGTGGAGGATATTTATGTCCTCAGGGGTTCCGATGGAGTTTTTTCGAGTTTTTAAGGGGTCTGATGGCATTCGCTTGCAAAATTCCACCATTTGCATAGTTTGCCTTTTGTTCTGTCACATTCCAACAACTTTCATAAATCAACATTATTAGTGGGCATAGCTTAATTAATTATGCTCGAGGTGGCATTCCAAGGAGATTAATTGGTGGAATGCCTCAATGTAATAGCTCATTGGAACCAAAACAGGAAGATATACATGATGTGATGGTTAGACATGAGATTTAGTGGCCTGAGGAGACATGGTGGAAAAAATACCCTTTTACTGCGTCAAAAGAATATTTTAATTGAAATAAAAGAGGGAAAAGTGCTCCATGGTTAAAATAATAATAAAATAGAAAGTTCTAGAGGAGCCCATCAAATCTATAAAAGACGAGGAGGAGACCATTGGAGAACATCTTGGTTTTGATAATATTTCTTGTGTGTGAGGTTGACGACCCGGTTCTCTACTTCAATGGTAGCCCTAGGACGAAAACCCTCAAGTGATTCAGTGAGAGTGGGCAAGCACCCATCTCTTCCCTTGGTGAATCCATTCAGGGTTCACAAGTTGCAATGTATTGGTTTTTTAGTTTGTTTTGGAGGTTGATTACTGCATTATTGTAGATCTATCTAAGGCCATTGGTCTCAGCTATATGGGTTGTATTTGTATGTAAACCCTAGTTCTTCTAATATAATAAAGCTGAGGATTTCTTGTTCATTGTCTTAAGAGATTTCAGTGCTTTATTTTCTTAATTTTACATGGAAATCTTCTGTTAAATGTATGATAAATTTTATGTTAAGAGCTTGTCCCCAAAATTTTCTCATTTGGGACATTACAAATATCTCATTCTTGTCTGTATATAGGTATCTATTCAACCACTCCTCTTTCAACAAGCATTGCTGGGACAGGGTCCCCTAGGGTCGATTTTGGGGTTAAAAGCCCATGTTTTGGGGCAGAAAACCCAAGTTTTTGTATATAAAGTGTAAATTCTCTGCAATTTGTGGTCACAGAGAACGTAGATGTAAAGTGTCAAAAAGGGTTTCCACCCTTCTTTTATGTAAGTTGTGTCGGCTTTAGAAGATCTACCATGGTCCGTGGACCATGGGATTGTATAAAAAGGAGAGTCTAAGGTAGTTTTTGGAGAAGAAATAGAAGAATGATGAATGTAATGGGCCATTATCGAAAAAAAAAAAGATTTTTAAAAGTAGAAGAAAAGCTCTGCAGCTGTGTGTGCAAAGGCCTAGGGTAGAAGTCCGTAACTGAGTCTATGGACCCCTGTAGTTGAGTACGTAGGGTAGCTAGAGTTTGTAAGAAGATCTGAAATACTAATAAAGAAAGATTACTCTGGAAATATATGTGTTTGATCTATTTACTTCTATTATGAATAAATGCGGGTATGTTATGCTGAATAATGGTTTAATGATTTAATGCTATATTAATGTGTGAATCTATATGTTTTACATTGTTATCTGTATGCAAGTAATAATATCTATTTACGTGAAGAACATATTAATGCATATTGAAGTTATCAAATACTTAAGACAATCTGGGTAAATACATAAGTAAGAGTAATTACAGAAGTGTGTAAGTGGTTGATTCGCCTGGCTAGGGTCCACGAATGATAGTCATAGACCTTCACAAAGGTCTAGAGGTTGATTAAGAGAAGTATATTGATAAGCACTAAAAGGCTTATCGATCTATGTGAAGGTAGATTTAGGGCATAAAATGACATCACTACCATCTCTGGGTGCGGAAACTTGGTTCCAGCACACCCCCCCACATACTCCTTCGGGTGAGACTTTATTCCATGCTCCACAGATTGATGCCAAAAGGGCCAGTAGTGTAGGGATTTGTTTGGCTAAATTAACATTGAACTTAGCTCAGGGACCACTAAGCCAAAAAAATGGTTCCGATGCTGGGACCGAGATCTACATGAAGAGATGTGTGATATCGCATCATTGGAATCCAACTAAGAAATAAATTGAAGATTGGTTGGATAGAAATATCCATGAATTTGTGGCACAACAAAGTAGAATCCATGATTGACGAAAGAATAGTGGTTGAATAGATATTTGTACACAAAAATGCACAGAATCTTCTTATGTTCCTTCTAGGTTGAGTTATATGAGTGGATTGCTAAATTGGTAGATGACCAAGGAAGGTGGAGGCTTGACAGTCCGATAGTGCAGACCCCAAAGTTAGTGTGGAGATTGGAAGCCTTTAAAGATAAGATCACACACGTTGTCGATCACTAGCTTGATCATGTCATAGGAGGATTCGTGATAGAGTTCACAGTCAATACTTCTGTCAGTTACAGCGAAGTAGAGTGTCGCTTATTCAAGGGACCACGAGGTAACTATTTAAGGTCTTTAAATACTTTGATTAAGATGCTCTTGTGAAAATCAGTTCATGCAGTTACATTGATGTTTGGAGCTATACGAAGTGGAAAGATATTCATGGATAGAGCAAGAACATGCCCTAAATATAGCCCGTTGATCGAACCTCCTCTAAGTGACGACGAGGAAACAACACAGGCTTCACCGTAGAGCATTGTTCAGTTAATAAGATGAGGGTTCCCATGAATACCCCATCCACCCACCCCACCTCTGCATTCAACTCCAAAGAATACACATTCGCCCACATCGCCACCACCTTTGCCACCATTCAATATGGCGAATGCAGTAGAGTTTCCTAGTGGGGTGGTGATCGATCAACTTCCAATCTATCCACTTCTCAGTTTCCTTCATAGTTGGGAACCATTTATTCAAAATCACACATTTCTCAGACATATCCCAGTCCTGGCAATAGAACCATTTGTTGGCTTGAGGGGGTCTAGACCTAAGTTCAAAGTTAGTTGCACCAATAAACAAAACCCTTCACTGTTGGCCCTTCTGGAAACAACTCTCATAGTGTAGGTTGAAGTATCACCTAAAGTAGTATTGAGGAATGATTGAACTAGGTTTCTGCATCCAAAGGTCTATGTGATGGGTTTATGTTACTTCTACGCCTTTATTCCAACCTTCACGAACCCTAACCCTTAAAATATAGAGTGTACAGTAACCTATGAACAACAACTTATAACCCTGCATTGATTTCCTTAAACATTCATATCATTGAGTAAACTAGCAAATCTATTAATTTCACACACCAGTTAAGTGTTTCTTCAAATAATTACAAAAAATAGAGCAAATACAAAGAAAATGCATAAGTAAACAGAAATTCGCAGATACAAAAAAATAGCTCCAGAATATTCTTTATTAGATTCAATCCTTCTGTTACAGACTCTTTCTTAACTACACACACAACTACATGAGCCTTCTATCACACAGTTGTAGGAGCCTTCCCCTTTTCCTAAGCACATAAAACATACTCTTCTGCCTTAGACTACTTTCCCATACATAGATCTTCAATGATTCTCTAACTTCGTATGACTCGCTATGACTCCTCTATATAGTTTCCTTCATTTTAATACCATGGTTCAGGAACCATGGGCGGGTCACAAAATATCTTAACTACTAAGAAACTAAGGGGCTTTGACCTTTCTATAGCCCCTTTGACTTCTACGACCTTCGTGCTCCGCTTCCTCAAAGTGCAGAGACTTTACATGGATAACAAAAATGATTAAAAAATTGACCCCAAAGGACCCTATCCCAACAGTTACAAGGTAGAGTCAATGAAGAAGACAAAAACCAAGCCAGAGAAGCACTAAAATTTTGAGTAAGAAAGTTAACTCCTCAAATACTCCTTCACACAAAGACGTAAATCAGTTAACAAGACAAAAAACATAAAAGAGACTAACTAAAGATTGTCAATTTTTAAATATAAGGTACCCACAATTATTTTATGTTAATTGTTATAAATGACATATCTTTGGACATAAAGCCATAAATTGTAGAATTATTAAAGTTGAAAGAAATGAAAATCTCATATATAGAAATTATCAAAATTCTAGAGCTTATAATTCATTCTTCAGGAATAGGAACCCTTTCTCTCCCATAATGGATGAAATCGAATGCTTTAAGTGGAATAATTCTGGTCATAAGGAAAGTGAGTGCTAACTCATATGCAAGCACCCCTCCAAGCCACAATACATTGAGAAAATACCATTCTTTAGGGACAAGAGGAGTTGGAAGCAGAAAAATGACAAAAATGAAGAACATGGACTTTCTATGTCTGCAGCTGATCAATAATAAAGATGGCATGCAGATAGTGGGTGCTCCAAATGCATTATTGGGGACAAGAGTAAATTCCTATTTCTAAAATAAAAAATAAAGGGAATAATGTCATCTTGGAAATAATTCCCTAGTAAACATTAAAGGGAAGGGCATAATCAATCTTTGATGAGAATACAAAGGCCCCAAATATGTTGTATGTGGGATTCCTCGAGAAAAAATTTCTTAGTGGGATACAAATGCGTGATAATGGCTATAATGTGACTTTTGAAAATAAATAGTGTTAGATCCTAGAAGCAAAGAATGAGAAGCTTTTGGGAAAGGCAGTGAAGACTCACAACAATGTATATGTGTTTGATGATTCTGGAGTAAGATGCTACCTGAGTAAGACAAATAAAACTTTGTTATGGCATAGAATACTTGGTCATATAAATTTCAAGAGCTTGATAAGGATCAATAAAATAGAAGCAGTAGGAGGATTTCCTAAATTTTCAAAGCCTAATAGCTCAATCTATAAGTCCAGTCAGTTTGGAAAGCAGACTAAGAATTAGTTCAAGACAATGGATTTAGCAATCTCTAAATCTTTGGAGTTGGTTGGCGTTGATATTTGTGGCCCTATAAGGAAAAATAGCCAAAGAAGAGAAAGTTACTTTATTTTATTTATTGATGATTTTACTAGGGCCACTTGGATAATATTATTGAAAGAAAAATTAGAAGCTCTAAAAAAATTCAAGATATTTAAAGCTCAAGTTGAAAATGAGAAAGATTTAAAGGTTAAATTCTTAAGATCAGATAGAGGTGGAGATTTCACCTCAATAGAATTTGAGGATTATTATGAATAATGTGGCATAAGGATGTAGTACTTAGTGGCTAGAAATCCACAACAAATTGTAGTAGTAGAGAGAAAGAACAGAACAATTCAGGAGATGGCTAGGAAATGATGGATGAAGCAGAGGTTCCACACACCTTTTAGGGAGAAGTGGGACAAGTATTTGTATATTTATCAAATAGGACATTGCTCAAGCATAATAGTGGAAAGACTCCCTATGAGTTATGGAAAGGGATACCAACATTAGTGAAACATTTCAAAGTATTTGAGAGAAAATGCTATATCAAGAGAAATGATAAAAAACCTGGAAGATTTGATTCTCGAGTTGGTGAGTGTATATTCCTTGGATACTTAATCAAGATTAAATTCTACAAGTGTTTCAACAATAGGAAAAACGGGTTGAATATTGCATTGATATTGTAGTAGATGAAATACTACCACATTCAAAGCCACTTAGAGAAAATGAGAACTCAAGTGAAGAATATGATTAAGCCTTTGGATTCTGAGATCAAGAAGAACCATAAGGAGAAGGAGAATATGAAGAAGAAGAGTCACCATATAGGCATAAAACTCCTTCTAGGTACGTGTAGAGACAACACCTAGAAATTCAAATTATTGGAGGCCACATGCTCATTGTTCAAACTAGGAGGCAATTCCTTGGTAGTCCAAGCTATGCAAATATTGCATTGTTGTCACAAATAGGGCCAAGACATCTCAGTTGGACAAGTGAAGACAAGTTGTGGGTGAAGGAAATTAATGAAGAATAGGACCAAATTGAGAAAAATGACACTTGGCAACTTGTTCCAATATCTAAAGACAAAAATGTTATAGGCACCAATGGGTTTTTAAAAATAAGCTAAATGAGGAAGGATAGGTAATAAGAAACAAAGAAAGACTAGTTTGCAAAGGGTATGCTCAGATAGAAGGGATAGATTTTGAAGAACCCTTAGCACCCGTGGCAATATTAGAAGCCATCATAATGTTTCTTTCCTTTTCCAGTCATAAGAATATTAAATTATATGAAATGGATGTGAAATCATCCTTTCTCATTGGATATTTTGAAGAAGAATTATACATAGAACAACCATAAGGGTTGATGCTCTCAGTAAACCAAGAATTTGTTTGAAAACTAAAAAGCACCCTATATGGACAAAAAAGCCACTAAAGCTTGGTATTTTAGGTTGGAAAAAGATCTTCAACAAAAATGTTTCAAGAGTGAAGCTACGAACAATAATCTGTATGTAAAAACTAAAGATTATCATTTGCTAGTTGTTGTAGTTTAGATGGATGATATTATCTTTGGAAGTGATTTGGAATAGATGGGGCACTAATTTTCTAAATCTATGTAGAAATAATTGAGATTTATATGATAGGAGAACTTTCCTTCCTCCTTGACCTACAAATACTCAATCTAAAAAAGGCATCTTCATCTCTCAATCCACATTTTTAAAAGAAACAATGAAGAAATTTGGGATGGAGAATGCAAGCTAGTTAGTACTTCCATGGTTACTAGTTGTAAGCTATATAAGGAGGATGAAACTCCTCTTGTAAATAAAAAAACCTATAGATTAATTTTTGAAATCTTATTGTACCTCACTGCCTCTAGACCAGTAATAATGTAAGTAGTAGGCCCGACGGCTAGATTTCAAGCCAGACCTAGAGAAATCCATGCCATTGTTGTCAAAGGGATTTTCAAATACTTGCAAGGAACAACATACTATGGGTTATGGAATGTCAGAAGTAAATATTTTAGGCTAAAATATTATACTAATTTTGATTGGTTAGGAGGCCTTGATGATAGGAAAAGCATCTCTAGAGAAACATTATTTTTGGGAGATTATTTAGTGTCTTGGGTTAGCAAAAGCCGTGATTCAATATCATTATCTAATATTAAAGCTCAGAACATTGCTACAACCACCTGTTGCACACAAATTATTTGGATGAATCAAACATCAAGGTAGAGTTGAATGATTCAAGTCCAATTATGTGTGACAACACTAGTACTATCAACATCTCTAAAAATATTATCATGCATTAAAAAATCAACCATATTGCAATTAAGTTGCATTTACTAGGAAAATAGGTTGCCACTGATGTTTTTAGACTTGAATATATGGCCATTAATGAGAAGCTTGCAAATATATTCACAAAGCTACTAGCATGAGAACTGTATGAGTATCTTAAGGAAGGAATAGGATTTCTCTCTCCTACGGCCAAATGACTCATTTTCAATGGGTATTGCAAGCTACTCAACTTCTTGGTTTAATTAAAGAGCAGGTTACAAATTTTTAGGGGGAGTTTCTTGCATCATTTTCCATTAATGTCAAAAGTGGAGAATAAATTATTAATTGGAATGACTATTATAGAGGCTAGGGGAGTGCAGAAATGGAGAGAGCCCTGCTTGGTTTCAAGGGGAGCTACATGTTTGGAATTGTTGCCATTAATGCCAAAGGTGAAGATTGTTGGACAATTTTAATTGTTAGGATGTCATCATGTGTGTTGGAAATGATGTAAATTAGGCTAGAATTGATGTCAAATAGACAAGGATGACACACGAATGATGTATTCAACTCAAGGGGAGTCTCAAGATAGATGTAGTCTTTTGTAGAGAATCGTCATAATAGAGGGTTAGTTGAAGACCCTGAAATATTCATTAGAGAAATTTTGAGGTCTAAAATGGTCCTCCTAATGGAATAATAATGGAAACAATAAAATAATATTAAATTACATCATCAAATTTTAGAGGAAAATGGAAAAAACTAACTTTTTCAACTTATCTCCATACAGTTTTACTCAAAATTTGAGTGGGAGCACTCGTTGGATGTAGAATTTAATTCCTCATCCAAGGAGTACCCATGTTTCATACTTTCAAAGGACTTTGCTACATGAAAAATGAGAAACACAGGAGAAAATGTGATTGCTATCATGTTTTTCATGTATTTTTAATTTTTGTGTAGCAGGGGTTATTGGAAAGCATGCACATGGGTATGCCTTAGATGATGGAATAAATTTTACATCTAATGAGTGCTCCCACCAAAAATTTGAGTAACCCATAGCACGATAAGTTGAAAATATGAGTTCAAAAAGCACTATATATATATAATATATATATATATATATTATATATATATATATAAATATATATATATATATATATATATATATAATATATATATATAGATAGATATATAGATATATATATATATATATAATATATGGCTTTTTACTTTTTTACTCAAAAAATGGTGAATCATCCCCATGGTTGACATCATCATATTGTATCCTATTAGTTCTTGTGAAGTTTAATTTGGTTGTAAATTTTTTTTATACCCATTTTAGACCTCAAAATTTCTATAATGATATCTAAGGTGGTTGGGGGTCTCTACATTTAAAGGAATTTCTACCTTAGAAGACCAGAACATATACATCTAGAAATGACATAGTTGGATAATTCTCTAAAATAGATTTCCCACAATATGCTAAAGTCTAATAAACGTCTTCTAGATCAAGATTTATGGTCAATCAAAATATGAAAATAAAAGGGTCAATAGGCATGGTTCTACCACTCAAGGTTAAGTTTGTCCCTTGTGTTTTTTACAGAATTTCTTTAATTTCAGACATAGGTTGATTTTGGAGTAAGGTCGAGACTTAGATGTCTCAGGCCTAGTCGGAGATTGGTCCATGCACTAGAAGTTCAAACTGAAAATCCTCCTCAATCCCTGACCTGTTTGAGACTAGCTACCTAGTCGGGCCCTTGGTCTACTCAGACGTCAACCCAGTTAGGAGGTTTCGTCAAGTGTTTAAATCTCTAATCATTTGACTCTCACTTTTGTGGGATAAGTTATAGGTGGAAGTCAAGGTAGTAGATAACATCACTAGAGCATGATGTGGTAACATAGGAAGATGACATGTTCCATGTGTGTTTAGCATTTTTATGTGGTAAAGTGGGCCAAATATAGGTGTCACATGGCACCATGTAGGCTTGAATGATGTGAGCATGATGTATGTAGGATGATGTCACAAGATCATGAATATTACACTAGGGGATCATTTTGTGAAGTTTTCCTGTGTATTTAGTTTTCGGCAGAAAATGACTTGGAGTCGAGGCATCAGGCTAGTTAGGCCTTCATGCAAAATGGAGCAAGTGTAGGAATAAAGAAGGAAAGTAGGCTAATACACAACCTCTGACCTACCGACCTGAATTTGAAGATGTGCCTAGAGGTTTTTGTTGCAAAGGTTTTTTGTGTTAAAGAAACCAATGGTTTTGGGCATATGTCAATAAAATAAACACTAAAGGTGCATATAAATGATTATTAAGTTCCTAGGGCTTATGGACTTGTTATATAAGAATTGTGTGCTATGGGTATATGGTCCTTAATGTTGTGGGTTGATTAAAGGGAGTCATTCAACATAGCATAAGCACACGAGTTTGAAAATGTCTTATAGGTTATACAAGCCTGACTTATAGTTGTGATTTGGTGGAGTGAGGAGTATTTGGTAATTATGCCATATCTAAAGGTTCACTAATTTGGGAAGAACCCCTATTAAAACCTTTCTAATGGAATCAATAATGTCTTTAGATATTTGAGATGCAAGGAAACAAGGACCACAAAAGCTCATAGAATTAATGGTGTAATGTCTACATTAAAGAGAGTCATCCCCGATCACAACAATAACGTATCAATTCATTTAATGAGCAAAGAGAGCCATGCTAAGTATTAAAAAACTCTTATAGGGTGCTAATAGAACCATAGAATCCTTACATATAAACAATGGATACCATATCGGTGTCAGTTGGTTGAGTAAATTATGCCCATACTCATGTTCTTAATTGAATATCAATGCACAATATTGCATGAAGCTTGAACTGATTAATGAGCTAATTAAAGAGATGACAGATTATCGTTCAACAAGTTACCATTGACAAAAAAGAAAATAAACAAACACAAAATGAAATGCAAAAGGGATGAGAGTGAAGAGTTGTATGAGTTGGTCTGTGCATAGGTGAACAATGAGTTTTGTGAGGTGGCAACAAAGTAGTACGAGAAGGGATTCCAATAAAGCTATAATTATTAAGAAGAGGGAAGCCAAGAGTATGGATGCTACATAGAGAGGAAGGAGCTGTAAAATATAACAAACCAAGTTCTTTGTGTTTTATGTAACATAAGAAAGTCATTGTTCTTAGTTTGAAAATTGTATGAAAAATAGGACAGTTGGATGAAGCAGGTTGTGGCCTGCATTCACAAGAGATTGGTGCCTCTTGGAAAGTTGTGACTTTCTAATTTGAAGGGATTTGGGGCTCTTGTCAGTGGGTGCTCATAAACAAATTGATGTAACTAAGTAGGTGCTTAGATTACATCATATTAACAAACAAATTGGTAGGTTTTCCCTTTGGGGTTTCCTTCTTAGATTCTCGTGCCCATGTATGTATGCTACTCATTTCAATGGTGTTTGTTCATATGAATGATTTACTCTGTTGTTTATGCATTTAGTTGTAAATTCTCATATGGGTGATTTCCAAGTTAGAAGAGGAAATAAGAATTGGGATTAAAAATTTAAAAGCTTAGTTATTGATTCATCCACCCTGCCCTTGTCTCAGTAATTCCCTATTCCAACAACAATAGAAATGAGAAATATATAGATCACCTATATATTCTTTGTCCTTTCAAAAAGTAGGTTTGTGATACATACTTTTCTTTGTTGTGGATGAAATGTTGTTGGGATGGTTTTAGTTTTGAAGATACTTGGAAAAGATGTGTTGATAAAAGGGAAATAGAATCATTTTGTCCTGTATTCCTTCTTTTGTGTTGGGGAATTTGGATTGCCCAACAAAAAGAAAGTTTCTTGGATTTTTCATCCTATCCTAAAAAGGTTGTTGACAAAGGGTTAGAAATACTCTCTCCTATCCACAAACTAGGATTTTATTAGGTGGTAGACCTACATGCACTAAATCTTTGGATGTTTCCAAACCTTATGTTTATTTCGATGGGGTATTATATGGGGATGTTCCAATTTGCAGGGGTGATTTTTTTCTTAATTTAGCAGAGAATATTTTATTTTATGTTAAAATGAGTCTCGGAAGGGGGTCAACTAATTGGGCATAAGTTAATGCTTGCATATCACTTATTTCTTTTGTTGTTGAAAATGGATGTGCTCATCTTTAGTTCTTTAGTGACTCTGTTATTTTTCAATTGGGTTCATATAGCTCAATTTTGCAGGAATATAATCCTTTGTCATGTTGTGGAGGAAATCCAAAGAATAAACAAACTTATTCACATCTTTTACATGTTGTTGTGTATACAATGAGAGGGACGAGATCGCTGACAGTCTATCTAAAGAAGGCCTTCTCTTGGATTTGGGATTATGGCTAGTTGATCACCGAGGTGCTTAACAGTTCTGGTATTTTCATAGGTCTTATATGGATGATCCTCCTCTTGTTGATATTTCTTAACTTATTTTATATCTTCCTTATAACACTATTGCATTGCAATTTTTTTGTATGTTTTAATTATATCTGAGCTTTGTACGAGCATAATTTTTACAATTATTTGTGAACATGAATTATGTTTCATGTATGCTTCTTGATATGATGACTCAGAATGTAAGCATAATTTAATCAAACATCAATTTTTTCACAGCTTTTTTCCACATAAGGATCCTGGTAGATCCATTAAGAATATACATGTAAAATGTGTATATGCAAAACATATTTTCGTTTACTTTTATAAATGAAAGTACGAGTTTCTTTTCGCAATAAAAAAATAACTAAGTTAATTAATAATAAAATAATAAATTGTTATAGCTAATTCTATTAAGTAAATATAATTTAATTCAATGTTAATAAATGACCAAACTCGGAAAATGGGAGAGAAATAAAAAAGGAAATTCACATGAATTGGTTCTTAAAAGGAGGAAGTAAGAATATTAATGTTTTGTGCAAGGAATTGGAGAAAAATGAAAATACTACAAGAAATAAAATTAAATGAAGATAAGTTCAACCAAATCCCTATACGA
Source organism: Pinus taeda (assembly GCA_000404065.3). NCBI lineage: Eukaryota > Viridiplantae > Streptophyta > Pinopsida > Pinales > Pinaceae > Pinus > Pinus taeda. The sequence goes on from APFE030215789.1 coordinate 42,721, forward strand.
AGACACAGGAAGCTTTGTCACTCTAAGACATTTAACATTTAAACAAGAGAATAATGCATTACAATACTCTAAAAACAAATTAAGTTTTGGACTATAAAAGAGATTTGATACTTATTTCCCCTTTAAAAATTAATGATATCCACATATCCCTTCCTATTTTCTTGAAGAGGAGAGTAGGAGTAATACATGATTCGCAGATAGAGGTAGAATTGTGGGTATGTAACAAATTCTTTATGATTGAGTATTTTATTATTATTATTATGAAAAGTGAAGCACACCTTTGGTCTTGGTAATGAATATAAAATTTAAAAGTGTGAGGATATATCTATTTATGATCTCAAAATAGACTAAATAAAAGAAAATGCATCGATTATTTCGCTATTACATGGCTCATATATAAATTGATAATAAGGGATTTGTTAATTAGCTCCTATTTTTAAATGTTGAGAAAAAACCATTAACTATTAAAAGTTAAAAAAAAATTATTATGAAAATGCTAATCCTCAAGATAAATTAAAATGGTGATATAATAATTCTCATTTAAAATAAAAATGAAAAATAATAAATGCAAGAAGAAAAAAATTACGTTAGTAAAATTAAATATATCTCAAATAATTTTAATTTTTAAAACATATTAAAATAAGTTTTTAAACCTCTTCCTTAATTGCTATAGATCTCACATTTTAAAAAACTTAAAGGTAAAAATTATTAATATCCAAAACAAGATAAAATATATATATAAAATCGTGTAACTATATTAAAATATTATAAAATAATATTATTTTTTTATTTAATATATTATAAACTGAAATAAATAATCATACAAATAATAATATAATTATTTTTTAAATAATTCAAAATAAAAACCTAATATTTATAACAATAAATATCTGATAAATTAAATATTCAGATTTAGCAACTAGAACAAAATTCTAAAAAAGAAAGTTATTATTTATATTGAATCCAAAATATAAAAAAAACATCATTTATATTAAATCCAAAATACCAAATTTTATATATACAACTTTATGGAAATGATTTATTTTAGATTAAACATCTTTGAAACTAAATATTAACTCAAGCAATGCCCCTTTAACATCATATTCTCAATAGAATCATGTACAAATCAAGTGGGATCGAAAAGATAATACACTTTTCTTAAACTTTCATTTCATTCATAAACGTGTCCCAAAAAAACTTTTTGATTATATAAAAATGTAAGAGAAAATAGTACATACAACCACATTTATCCATGATGAAAATAGTTGTGGTCATGGCTCCAACAACTACTAAGAGCAATTATTGTAGTAAAACAAATGGAGGTTGCTACAAGCTTTGATCAGAACAATCATGGAAATGATTTTTTAACTTTTAATTTCATTTATAAATCCTTCCATCATGATGAAAAATATAAAATTTCCTTTCTTGACTCAAAGACATATTGTTCTTTCCTTTATTAGCCAATAGAAATGGAGGGACCATATGTAAAATTCACACATGTGAAAGGCAAGTGGGACACAATTGATTATAATTTGAAAAGAGGTTTGGACACAATTGGTTATCATTTGAAAAGAAGGTTATGGATTGCCTTTTAATAATTAAATATAATTAAATAAAATATGTTGGGATATTATAAATTGATGATGAATATAATTTAATTTTTTTATTAAAGAATAATGTTAATTTTAAAATTAATTTATAATTTAAAAGATAAAATTTTAATTATGTCTTGATTCAATAAATATTGTTTAATATAAATAAAATTATTATAAAATTATTATAAAATTGATAAGGTAAAATACAGAGAGTAAAGCATATAAATTTTTATAATTTTTGTTTGGTTTTTTAATTAAGAGAATCAATAGATTTGCTTATTGTTATTGATGAAGTTAAGGGTTGAGTTGGAAAAATTGTGCCTATACTTTTGAGCCTAATGTAATGTTCACAAGGTTAGCTGAGTTTTGAGCTTGTGTGGGGTCTCAATATTGGTCTGAAAACACTTTGTAGTGTTATATTCTCACTCTTCGACTTATCTTTATGCACTCAAATAATTTCATGGAGACAGGTCCCTTGTCTCACGAACAAATGGGTCTGATATACCAATTTGTTGTCTTTCTTAACCATGACTTTAAAATTATATTATTATATTATTATAAAGAATTCAATATTTTGTTCCCTCGTGGGATGATTGAGTGGATGGAACAATAAAGTGTTATTCTGATGGGTTTATGTTACTCTAGGGCTTTATTCCAACCTTCACGAACCTTAACCCTTAAAATGCAGAAATTACAGTAACTTATGAACAACAACTTATAACCCTATGTCGATTGCCTTAAACATTAATATCATTGAGTAAACTAGAAGATCTATTACTTTCATGCACCAGTTAAGTGTTTCTTCAAATAATTACAGAAAACATAGTGAATACACAAAAAATGCATAAGTAAAAAGAAGGTCACAGATACACAAATATAGCTCGAGAATAGTCTTTATTAGATTCAACCCTTCTATTACAAACTCTTTCTTAACTATGCACACAACTACGGGAGCCTTCTATCATAGTTAAAGGAGCCTTCCCCTTTGCCTAAGTAGATAAAACAGACTCTTCTGCCTTACACTACTTTCCCATAAATAGATCTTCAATGATTCTCTGACTTCGTATGACTCGCCATGACTCTATATAGTTTCCTTCATTTTAATACCATGGTTTAGGAACCATGGGAGGGTCATAAAATATCTTAACTACTAACAAACTAAGGGGCCTTGACCTTTCTAAGCCCCTTACTGCTTCCTCAAAATTCATAGACTTTACATAGATAACAAAAATGATTAAAAAATTGACCCCAAAGGAATCTGTCGCAATAGTTACAAGGTAGAGTCAATGAAGAAAATAAAAACCAAGCTAGAGAAGCACTCAAATTTCGAGTAAGAAAGTTAACTCCTCAAATAATCCTTCACATAGAGATGTAAATCTGT
>APFE030215791.1:16711-36529 GCA_000404065.3 Pinus taeda
ATACAACCGTTTCACTACATCAGAGAATTGGTGAACATGGAGAAATTGTCCTAGAACATTGCAGGACTCATGAACAGGTTGCAGACATCTTGACAAAGCCATTGGATCAGAAAAGCTTTGAATTTTTGAGGAAGTGTCTGGGTATGACCGAATGCCCAGCAGTTGAAATTAAAGGGGAGTGTTGAATTTGTAATTTCAACCACGCGCGGGAAACCACAGCAGCAAACCAGAAAACCGTCGGTAAGTATATCGCACCACTCCTTGGCATAAAGTGGTTTCCATGCAAACGACTTCGATACAATTTAGGGCTGACACGTGGATTGGGGTGACATCACCCTCTGACATTTATCGAACGATAAATGTCGGTCAAAACTGGGCACCCGATACTCGTCTGATCTGGTCCTCCATCCTCTGCCGTCCGATCGCAAAGGAGGTTCTCCTCCGTTTATTTCTCCAAGGTGCATACGGGGCCTGCTAAAATTAAATGCTGCGTGGAGTAATACTATTGACCATACCCTATGTTAATGAAATGACATGGTTTTTAGGTAATGTATTTAATGTTTTTATGGCGCGTAATATTTATTTTATACGGAAGTATGGGGGTATGTAATTTTTATTAAATTCCATATGAATCGTATGATATATGTTTTGTATGAGAGTTGACTTCATGTTAGGTGGATTGCACACGGGGAGGAGTAGAACCGGGGTTCGCAGCAGCCAATGAAAACCAGGAGAAGGCACAGAAGAGTGTATGAATTTTTTTTGGGTTGTAATGTAATGTTAGGAAATGGTAAAACGCACAGCTCGTAAAAATGAGACTGAGTCTATTGTAATAGAGCGCACAACAGTGCAAGAGAAGGCCGAGAGCTAAAAGAATAAAACCAGAGAAGTTTTGTATGTAAAACTATGAATTGTTTCACACAGCAGTGAAAAGGTAAAACTGTAAATCCCTGTAATTTTTGTTTTCACACAGCAGTGAATGTAAATGAAATTTTTACACACAGTGGTGTAAAATTTCAAAGGAGACAGAGTAATTTCTTTTGTAATGTTTTGGTGAATCCCTCTGAGTGAAAGAGGATGAATATGTCTCAGTGAATTTATTTTAATAAATAGAAATCTTTTATGGTGGTGCAATACTCTGTTCTGTAATTTTTTTTTAAAGCTTCTCTGTGCACAAAAGATCCTGGAGTAGAGGAAACAGAGCATTGCCTCTGTGTACATGAATATTGTTTGTTTTTGGGATTTCCCCATAAAAATCCCCAACAATCGTCGTCTTCTAGAAAGAACAGTTTGTGTAACTGCAGAGTTTCTCACACTCTTCTTCTCATCCAAAGACCTCGCCTTTGATTTGTCCTTTTCTGTAGTATAAACTGTAACAAAGCCTCGATGTTGTTCTACAGGCATTAATATTTGATAATATACTTAATTTACAAGCGACAGCTGTTTGAGTCCTCTACGCGATTCAGGAAATACCCTAGACAGGGAAAAAAAATAGAAAAACAAGAAGAAAACTGAGTAGCCTAATTGCAAATATAGATATAATCGAGTTTCTTGTCTTCATTTTCCCTTAGGTGGTCATCAATGCTTTCCTGTTAATTGATTGGAATCATCGATCATTAAATGCGTGGAACATGTTTCTCTAAAAGCACATACATTTATCTTTTTCAATAAAAATAACACCTTGTGATAATAAGGGAGAAAACTGTAATCTGCTAATAGAAAATAATCATAAAGGAGAATAATTTTAATCGTAAAAGAAAATAAATTTATTAAGGATTCTGTGATCTGTTAATAGATGCAAGGGATAAAATTGAATGTCGCCGTAAACTTCTTCAACGACCTTGTCCTTGACGCATTCTTTGCATTCGCTGTCTAGATGCTTTCAATTTCATTGCTTTCTGGAGTTCAATATAGCCATAAAGTCCTTTATCGATACATTTTTTACGCTTTCTTTGCGTTCACTATGCAATCGCTTTCAATTTCTTTGTTTTCCAGCTTCTGTGTTGTCTGTCATGCTGCAATCAGAAATTATTATGTTTCTAACGTAACGGATTAAATGAACGTCATTTCAAGAGTGCATAACATACATATTCTAGTTTTAATTTTTAATACGGTGTTCGTGTGTAGTAAAAGGGGTAAGCATGTGGAGAATCCTGTAGGAGTGGATGAGTAAATTCGTCTTATTCTAATCTATTATTAGTATTTTGATTTGAATTACGTGACTTTTGATTAGAATTTTCTGATAGTTGACTCTGACCATTTGATTAGAATTAATTAAATTACAGTTTTATTTTAAATTATTATATTATTAATTTAAAAAAACCAATATGTAAATGATAATTTTGTTTCAAATTTTTATATTATTATTTTATAAAAATATTACCTATATATCATGAAAATAAAATAAATTAAAATCATAAAAAAAATAATAGATGTAACTTAATCATATATTTGGAGAATATTTTACAGGAAATTTAAATTTCATAATTAAATTATTGTAATATATTTTAAATTAAATTACAAGTTAAAATAAATATAGGTATTTTCAGAGAAATATTTAACTTTTTATCTTAATTATTATTATTATAGTATATATTTTTAAATTTAATTATAAATTAAAAAATATAACTATTTTCAAGAAAATCTGAACTCTCCACCTTAATTATTATTAAAAATATTTTATAAATATAGAATGATTATTTACTACCATATTCTGTAGCACCCTCACTCTCCATAATATGATAAAAATGAAACAACACAATAAGTCGAAAATAACACTTTAAATATGAGAAATTTGAAAAGGCGTTGTCTAAGAGGCTATAATCACAATTGTGTTTAGACACTGAAATTCTAAGTGGAATTTTGCAAGATTTTTTTTTTAAATAATTTAATTTCAAAGTGCAACTTCAAACATCATACTTCATATTGTATACACTACTTTGATGTGCTGATGCGATGTGTATACACGCTTTTACTAAAGAGAACCATCATATAAATCTGCAAATACTAACTTAAAACTTCACAACCATTCCAAACTTCAGTCATACCTAGATCAGAACATTTACAGAATAAAAAACTTTGATGTGTTGATGCGATGTGTATACACGCTTTTACCAAAGAGAACCAGCATATAAATCTGCAAATACTAACTTAAAAGTTCACAACTATTCCAAACTTCAGTCATACCTAGATCAGAACATTTGTAGAATAAAACATGCGTTAACATTTAGATCTAGACTATCCATGATCATACCACATAATGATAATTCATTTCAGGTCTTATGATCCTCATCCGTCATCATCCACTTAGATGCCTCCTTAGTTCAGATCAAGCAAAGCATCATAAACCCATAACATGCATATTTTCTTTTTATCTAACTCTTCATAAGATATTCATTACTTACACACCTATCCCTTTGATCTTCTCCTCCTTATATAGTTTTAGGCCTTTCTCAATACCTTGCACCAAAACCACTTAGGACCAATAACTTGGACCAAATACCTTGGACCAAAACCTTGATTTTCCATCCCATACGTGATTTTCCTTATGTGAAAGTGCATGTATACGTATACGATATTTTTGTTCTATGGACCTGCATGTACACGCTACTTGGACAAAATGAACTAGCGTATACCTCTCTTTCTTCAATCTCTGGAGCTTGATTTGTAATCCTTTGTTGTTGCCCTATTGCACTGTGAATTGTCATCTATGTGAATTGCCATCAAGGACAATACCTGTATCATAATGCCAACAACAATCTTCTGGAATAAATAGTAAGGATGCATCATTGCTCCAACGGCTAGTTTTCAACACTAACTTGGAGCAATGACGCATCATTACTATTCATTCTCGAAGATTGTTTGATTTCTTTCACCTTGTCCTAAGGATGAGCCACAATGGTTGGTTTGAAATGTCAACCAAATCCTAATGATGTGATTATTCTGAAAGATATTTATCTACAATATAGATCACAAAAGTCTCAGATCTAAGAAAGATGCAATCTCTATAAAAATGGCTCTCTGCTAAAGACACATGTTACAAAATTAGTTTTTATTGTGCAGAGAATGTACGTCCCGCGATCGCGATAGTTATAAACTATGGTTGTATCTTCCAATGAATTATCTCCTTCCTAGTCGTTAGAGTTAGCAAGATTCACTCCCTGGTCGTGTCGTATTCGGCATAGGGTCATGTTGAGTACTACTTCAATTCACAATATAACATTAAATCACGGGACACATTCCTAAGGAAAATATTCGGAAAATTGTCGCTATAGTACCCTCACTGTCCGGTTGTTGTTATCATGTATGACATAATGAATGCTTGGAATATTAAATTTTTGTTAACCCTTCAATGTTACTGAATGTTTCTTTCCACCCTATAGCACGTTGAAATATGTCCTTTCTTGTCTTCATTTTCGTTGAATTTGACCTAAGAATTCTTGCTACTTATAATAAAGTAACTGCCATAAATCCCTGAACTTATCCTAAGAATTCTTAGGACTTATAATAAGCAACAGAATCGCGCCATAAATACATGAACTTGTCAAGGGATGATGTGCATTGAGTGGATCTGGTCAAATAGGTTTAACCTATGAGTTTAATTGTTTATCAAGTTTAAAGTTCAGATTTTATGCGAGTTGAGTGGATCTGGTCAATTAGGTTTAACCTATGAGTTTAATTGTTTATCAAGTTTGAAGTTCAAATTTCATTAAAAAGAGTTGAAGGGTGATATTCAATTATAATGTAAAAAAATTGTTTCAAATATTTTTTAAACTGAATTTAATTTTCATATAATTTTGGTGATAATATATATATAAAAATTATTATCTCATCCAAAATCTACACTAACCTAACCTAAATTAAACTATCTCTAAACAAAAAAAATTATTAATTAAAATGCATTAATAAAAAAATGGACAAGTTTATAATTTCAACCAAGTTTATATGTCCAATTTCTATGAATTATAGAGCATACAAACTCATTGGTTAGGAATTTTGAGTAATTTAATAATTCTCTTGAGATAGCTAAAAAAATTGGAATTTATGAATTCAAGATAAGTTGTATGGCAGCCAGTCCTTGCTACGAGCAAGCTTAAGAAAAAGAAACACCACCAAAAAGATAAAGTAAGTAAAACAACACCAGCCCTCAGCTCTCACTTTCCCTGGTTGAAAGTCTAGTGGAAACGTCCTTTAGGTAGGTGTCCAATTCATATTGGTGTATCTAAAAACGTAAATGCGCAAATAAAGACAGAGGAAAGGTTCACGCTTGATTGGATATGATTCATATTTTTCCAAAGAATTTAAGGCCAGTTAACTAATGCTAGCATTAGTTCGAAGTTTCGAAATATGAACTACCCATACAAGCGATTATCCAAGATTTTGGCCTCCCCGCCTCGGAAAGAGGTTAAATAAGATGATAGTTTAATTCTATTGTCCTAATAAATTAATACAGAATTTTTATACGCTGCAATAAGCTAACCGGTTAAAAAACATTAGGTTACATGTGATAAGGATTAATGCTATCGAACCATTACCCATTACTATAGTATCGTCGCCTCGCGGCAGGGACTAACAAGACGATAGCAGGAGGATCCCAAAGATAACTTGAGGTCTTAGTTTAGTGGCTCATGAATAGGTGGTAGAACCTTATTTCATTATTTTGTCAATCTCATTGGAGAAGAGAAAGGTTTCTAAGAGTAAGCTCATGAATAGGTGGTAGAACCTTATTTCTTTATTTTGTCAATCTCAATGGAGTAGAGAAAGGTTTCAAGAGTAAGCAAGCTATGATGTATGGAAGTTCGATCGTAGATGTTTTTGATGGTGATCTTTGAGTTATTTTATTTAATGATTCTTTTAACCAGTAAAAAATGTTGTGATTTACATATTTTTTTAACGCTTTTAGTTATTAGACCAATAGGCTTTCCTTTGAAACAAACTTTCGTCGTCCTTTTCATTTTCAGGTGGTCAAGTTGACATGTGGAGTGAAATTTGGGTCAAAGATTGAAAGATTATCTTTGGATTCGAGCCCTGTATCTGCAAGCGGAAACACATGTTCTGCAACTAATCACCATTCGTCATCCCTACCTATTCAAAGCTATTGCTTCCGTTTTATGGAACGATAATGGTCACCGCCTGTGTGGGATTGTGGTATTCAAATCTTGTTGTCTATGTTATGGATATTTAGTGGATACAGGAATTTTTTGGCTGAAATCTGGGGTACCCAGGTTTGCGCGCTTAAATCACGCTACGGTTTATGTGTGTAATGTATTATGGTTTATAATGTATTATGTGTGTAATGACAGATTCCTCTAAAATTCAAACAGCGTTGACAATATCATTTGAAATCGCGGCAGGCGGAGGCTCATGTACTTCAGTATCAGAGCTCTAGTGGCCCGAAATGAGAAGCGAATACACATTCTTAAGAATGCATTAGCAATCCGGTTATGTAATCAAACTTACAAAACATCTATCGGGAAGATGGACTTGAGTACTTCTGCCAGTGCTGTTGACGAAATTTACAGCGAAAGCGCAAATAAAACTGCAGACTCTATCATTTTGGAGCAGAACCCAAAATACTTGAACCCAGCAGACTTGAAGGTGCGTTTCGATGTTTACTCCTGTCTCTTGCAATGGTGTGTGCAAATGAAAGCTTTGTCAGAGGGCAAGCGGGTTCATTCCCATATAATTAAAATGAATTTCAGCCCAGGTATAGTTCTTGGAAACAATCTCATAAACATGTATGCCAAATGTGGGAGTCTGGTAGATGCACAATAAGTCTTTGACAAAATGCCTCTGAAAAACATGTGTTCATGGAATACCACACTTGTCGGGTATACTATAAGTGGCAATTTGGAGTATGCGATGGAAATGTTTGACGAAATGCTCGAACAAGATGCTGTGTCATGGACAGTGATGATTGCTTCATATAGACAGCACGGGTATTACAAGGGATCTCGACATCTCTATGAGCAAATGCTAGAGGCGGGCACGATGCCAAACCAATTTACTTTTACTAGTGTTCTGAGTGCATGTACAGGCCTGGCAGTTCTTGAACAGGGGAAGAGAGTCCATGGTCATATTGTTAAATTCGGACTTTGCCCATATGTTGCTGTGGGAAATGCACTTGTTAGCTTGTATGCCAAATGTGGGAGCATTGAGGAGGCACGCCGCATGTTTGACAATATGCCTGTGAGAAATGTGTATTCATGGAATACTTTGATTGGGGTTTATATCCAATCTGGTGATTTACATTTTGCACGTGCCCTATTTGACAAAATGCCAGCACGAGACGTGGTGTCATGGAACTCGATGATTTCAGGATATTCCCAACATGGGTTTGATAAGGAAGGAATCCAACTATCTGTCGAAATGCAACAGGATTGTATGAAGCCTGATTTGTTCACCTGCACCTCTGTATTAACTGCATGTGCTAATATAGAGTCTTTGAAACAGGGAAAGAAACCCCATGCCCATGTTATCAGAATTGGGTTAGAGATGGATGGGACTGTGGGCAATGCCCTTGTGAGCATGTATGCCAAATTTGGGAACACAGATGATGCACACTTCGTATTTGAGAAAATGCCCGAACTGATTGTCGTTTCATGGACTGCGATGATTGCAGGATATGTTAAGTGTGGGAGCATAGAGCATGCTCGACATCTGTTTGAAAGAATGCCCGAACGAGATGTAGTATCATGGACTTCAATGATTGTAGGATATGCCCAATATGGAGACGACAAAGAAGTTCTACAGCTTTTTGAAGAGATGCTATTATCAGGCCCAAAGCCAAATAATTTCACTTTTGCATGTGTTCTGAGTGTTATCGCAAGCATAGCTGCTTTTGAGAATGGCAAGCAAGTCCATGCCCATACTTTGAAAGTTGGATTCGATTCCTACACGTCAGTTGGAAATTCCCTTATTACCATGTATGCAAAATGTGGGAACATTGAAGATGCACACAAAGTGTTCAAAAATATGCCTGAGCAAGATGCTGTTTCGTGGACTGCAATAATTGCAAGAAATGCTCAGCACGGATTTGGTAAGGAGGCCCTCCAGTTATTTGATAAAATGCTATGGGTGGGCATGAAACCAGACAGTATTACATTTCTTGGTGTTCTTATGGCATGCACTCATGTAGGCCTAGTGGATGAAGGCCGACACTACTTCATTTCTATGAGTCGAGACCATTACATCACTCCTAAAGTGAGCCATTATGCATGCATGATTGACCTTCTTGGGCAAGCAGGGTGCCTGGAAGAAGTAGAGGAGATGATCAACAAAATGCCAGTGGAGCCCAATGCTTGTGTATGGGGGGCATTGCTTGGCTCCTGCAGAATCCATGATAATATGGCTTTAGCGAAACGAGTTGTAGAAACCCTTTTGATGTTGGAGCCAGAAAATGCTGGAGCATATTCTCTGCTGGCAAATACATATGCCTCATTTGGCAAGTGGGATGATGTTGCCAAAGTGAGAAAATTGAAGAAAGACAAAGGAGTAAAAAAGGATCCAGGATGTAGCTGGATTGAAATTAAGAACAAGGTACATGTATTTGGGGTAGAAGATGGTCGCCATCCTCAAACACAGGAGATCTATGCAATGCTGGAGAAATTGTCCCCGGAGATCAGAGAGGAAGGGTATGTGCCAAATATGAAATGTGTACTGCATGATATTAAGGAGGAGCGTAAAGAAAAATTCTTTGCCACCATAGTGAGAAGCTGGCTATTGCCTTCGGGCTTATCAACACACCCCATGGTACAACCCTAAGGGTTATCAAAAACCTTCGTGCTTGTGGGGACTGCCACACTCCTACAAAATTCATCTCTAAGGTAGTTGGACGTGAAATCATTGTGAGAGATGCTAACCGCTTTCACCATTTCAAGGGTGGCTCATGCTCTTGTGGAAACTATTGGTGAGGCCAGGTTTGTCAAATATATGAGCCTTTTGCATGTTGTCATTGCCTTATTAGGCATAACTGGAGGTGATACTTTGCTTCCTGGTACAATCAAATGAGTGAATATCCAACGACTTAAATTGGAAGAGAACACTTGCAAAGATTTGGTGCATGGTTCTTAATCTGTTTAAATCCGGTAATTATATTCTGTGTTTATGAGGGATACATATCGCATCATCATGTGTGAATGATAGTCCTGCAGAATTTACTGCATTACCTGTTCCCCTTCATTGGCAAGCCTTTGTTCAGACTTCCATTGGCAAGAATTTACTGCAATACCTGTTCCCCTTGATTGACAAGCTGAAAGTGCAATAAAAAATTTAGGAAGACAGATGTAATCATAAGTACACCAAGGAGCATTTTCACAGACCTATGACAAAGGCAATGCCTGCTTAAAAAGTTGATTACCATATAAGAAGTAGTTTCCGAGACAAGGAAATTTTTCTACTACGAAGTTTTGGTAGCGTATGTTAAGAATTATGAATGGGATCAAGGGCTCACCATTTGCACTTCTTCAGCCTTTTTGTCAGAAAGAATTGCAAGGAGGAGTTTGGTCAGCACCTGTGATGGAGGATGCTGATTCAATAAAAAGGTTCATTTTAGCAACTGTCGTAGCCTTCTTACTGTCCCATTGCCACACTGCTACAAAATTCATCTCCAAGGTAGTTGGACGTGAAATCATTGTGAGAGATGTTAACCTCTTTCACCATTTGAAGGGTGGCTCATTCTCTTGTGGAGACTATTGGTGAGGCCCGGTTTGTTAAATATATGGGCCTTTTGCATGTTGTCATTGCCTTATTAGGCATAACTTGAGGTGATACTTTGCTTCCTGGTACAATCAAATGAGCGAATATCCAACGACTTAAATTGGAAGAGAACACTTGCAAAGATTTGGTGCATGGTTCTTAATCTGTTTAAATCCGGTGATTATATTCTGGGTTTATGAGGGATACATATCTCATCATCATGTGTGAATGATAGTCCTGCAGAATTTACTGCATTACCTGTTCCCCTTGATTGGCAAACCTTTGTTCAGACTCTTCCATTACTTTTCTTAACATGGATTCTACAAGTTGAAAGTGCAATAAAAATGTTAGGAAGACAGATGTAATCATAAGTACACCAAAGATCATTTTCACAAACCCATGACAAAGGCAATGCCTGCTTAAAAAGTCGATTACCATCTAAGAAGCAGTTTCTGAGACAAGGAAATTTTTCTACTACGAAGTTTTGGTAACGTATGTTAAGAATTATGAATGGGATCAAGGGCTCACCATTGGCACTTCTTCAGCCTTTTTGTCGGAAAGAATTGCAAGGAGGAGTTTGGTCAGCACGTGTGATGGAGGATGCTGATTCAATAAAATGGTTCATTTTTTGATTATGATCAATTTTTAAAATTTTACAAACATCACTTATTATCTGAAATAAGAGCATCAATGCAAAATATCTTCTGAAATTCACATTCTTGCAGAAAAAAAAAGTTGAGAGGCAAAACAATCAGCAACTGTCGTAGCCTTCTTACTGTCCCATTGCCACACTGCTACAAAATTCATCTCCAAGGTAGTTGCACGTGAAATCATTGTGAGAGACGCTAACCACTTTCACCATTTCAAGGGTGGCTCATGCTCTTGTGGAGACTATTGGTGAGGCCAGGTTTGTCAAATATATGAGCCTTTTGCATGTTGTCATTGCCTTATTAGGCATACTGGAGGTGATACTTTGCTTCCTGGTACAATCAAATGAGTGAATATCCAACGACTTAAGTTGGAAGAGAACACTTGCAAAGATTTGGTGCATGGTTGTTAATCTGTTTAAATCCGGTGATTATAATATGGGTTTATAAGGGATACATATCTCATCATCATGTGTTAATGATAGTCCTGCAGCATTTACTGCATTACCTGTTCCCCTTGATTGGAAAGCCTTTGTTCAGACTCTTCCATTACTTTTCTTAACATGGATTCTACAAGCTGAAAGTGCAATAAAAAATTTAGGAAGACAGATGTAATCATAAGTACACCAAAGAGCATTTTCACAGACCCATGACAAAGGCATTGCCTGCTGAAAAAGTCGATTACCATATAAGAAGTAGTTTCTGAGACAAGGCAATTTTTCTACTAAGAAGTTTTGGTAGCGTATGTTAAGAATTATGAATGGGATCAAGGGCTCACCATTGGCACTTCTTTAGCCTTTTTGTCAGAAAGAATGGCAAGGAGGAGTTTGGTCAGCACCTGTGATGGAGGATGCTGATTCAATAAAAAGGTTCATTTTCTGATTATGATCAATTTTTAAAATTTTACAAACATCACTTATTATCTGAAATAAGAGCATCAATGCAAAATATCTTCTGAAATTCACATTCTTGCAGGAAAAAAAGTTGAGAGGCAAAACAATCAGCAACTTTCGTAGCCTTCTTATTGTCCCATTGCAGTTCAAGGAGAAATCTTTGTTTGTACACTCAGCTGAGAGAGCCTCAGGAAATTTCATACAGAGATACTCTAACAGAGCACTTATGTCAATGTTTCCAAGGAGATCACTTTTTTTTAGTTGATCCTGATCGTTCTTCACTGGTGAACTATTGACGGAATCAGAGGCTTTCCCAGAACCTTTGATAGGAAGCTTTATTCCATTAGGAAACTTCACATTAACTCCATATTTCACAAGTCCCTGTCCTCCAGTGTGTTTCCAATCATAGTATAATTTCAGGGCTAGAACGCAATCTACCACCTTTGTTGATGAACCTCCCTGAAACAATCACCAGAAGGTAAAGTGAGATAAACCTACAATAAGTATTCCTCCAGCAATTTCTTCAACAAACCAAACATTGTCAATTTTGCTAATCTATTTTCAATGAGATATAGAAATTTTCGCTTCATTCTGCAGATCAAATTTCTCTTTCACGAAAGCCACAATTTTGTGTACAATATACAATGACATGACCTATTTTGCTTTCAAACTGTATGCAGTGGACGTTTTGGAGCAAACTCTGAAGCATAAGGAAGTGCAATATTCTTTTTTCAAAATGTATGCATGATTTTGGTCCAACACTGATTGCTTTCATATGAATCATATAAAGTTTGTAAAACAACATAGAGTGCTCCATATAGCATGGACGAGATAGGTTTTGTATATCTAGAGTCCGGTCTGCTGCAATTATAGAAGTGGACTTGTTTTTGAAGGCTTGTATGAATGTAACTGTGGCAC
Organism: Pinus taeda; assembly: GCA_000404065.3. Lineage (NCBI taxonomy): Eukaryota > Viridiplantae > Streptophyta > Pinopsida > Pinales > Pinaceae > Pinus > Pinus taeda. The sequence continues at coordinate 28,866 of APFE030215791.1, forward strand.
AATCTTTTGAGTTTCCCACTTACTTGTACATGCCCAATGACCAGCCTCTTGATACTATGATGTGTGTAAACGCACATACCTGCTCCAAATCAGAAGCCTCGAAGGTTGGAAGCTGCATTTCTTCAACTGCAACAAGGAAGTTCCTCACATTCTCAAAATACTGAATCGTAGATAAGGCTGCCCCATCAGGGAAGGCAACCAGAGGAACCTGGACTTTCTACTACCTGGGATAACCACAAGAAAAAATCAATTAAAAATGTTGTTCGTTAAGAAAATTGTTTAACAATTTCTGCGCATGAACCTCTACAATAATTAGATCAACATGTTATGAGCGCAAGCATAAATCAACTATAATGTTTGAACATACAGACAAATTGACAGTTCAAACACAAAAAGGAGCAGCCTCTGTTGATGACAGGAAAGGACCAACCAAATCCTTCAAACATGTGAAAAGGGATAGAATTTGCATCCTACCTTTGGCACTGCCCCTGGAATAACCTGGTTGAGAACATTGCAAAGAATGAGACCATTATGTAGTCCCAGGCGAAATTCTTCCTCTGTTGGCTCATTTGGCAGTAAATCGTTAGCTCCATCAACCATTTCTCGCGGCCATGCTGCAGCTTGGTACCTTCTAGAAGCTGCATTACACAAATGTGCATATATCATATCAAAGGATTTGAATGCCTTCAAGCTTTAGACCTGTAAATGAAGAGCTACACTAGTATAAAGCTTTAAACATTTAATTTTGGTGCTTCCGAATTCTGAATTGTTGGTCAAGAAATCAATATCCATTATCTCTAGAAAGATGTACACCCAAATCAAACAGCTTGAATACTCCAGAGCTTTAAATATAACTACACGAATAATTTTAAATGGAAGCTTCGCAGAAACGATGCCGCAAGGAATGTATATGCTATAAGCGGTATAGACATAGATTGCTAATGCTCAATCTTTAAAGCTCTGAATATGTATAGATGAATCAAACGGCTCGAATGCGCGAAAACTTTAAACACGCATATTTATAGAAGAAATTAGTTGTCTTGAACATAAACACATGACTTGCAACATATCAATCCTTAAAGGTCTGGCAAGCATATGTTTATAAACCAAACTGTTGGAATGCTCAAGCGCTTAAATTTGCTTTCACAGAGTAGCATAACTTGAAACTTGAAAGCTCTGGCAAACAGGTATTTATAAATCAAATTGTTGTAATACTTAAGAACTTGGGTTTTCTTTCACGTATTCGCATAAATTGCAGAAATTTAATCGTTAAGGCTCTAACACAAATATCCGAATTAAAGGGATCAACAGAATTGGAGTTGGCCTGAAATGCTAACATTGCCGAACTATGCTCGCCTGTAAGTGTTAACCAGGATTTTAAATTGTTCTTTGATTGTTTATAAGCAAGATTGCTCCAGCCATATTATTCTTACATTCATTTCTTGCCGGTACCCTTACATTCATTTTTTGTTGTTCTAATGTGTTATTTTGATGGGAAAGATAATCAACCATTATCTGGATTGGATTGGAGCCGATAAACAAATTGAAGGGAATTGTGGACGCGGTTTATCGGGTTTTTTATGTTAAATAATTTAAATAGATTAATTTTCCAAAATTTACCCAAGATTCTCACTGTCCTGTGTAAATAGAGTCGTGAATATTCAAAATTCATAGAATTCTACCATTGTTCTCTCGGTCAGCTCAAGAGGCTTTGACAACCGAGTCTTAAGTTTGGGTATTAGTGCATTCTCTTCCATCAACACATGCTTTTCGCGAACAATTATTGGTATATATTCCAGACAGGCAGAGACAACAAGTTATAGATTCTGCTGGGTTATGAAGAGGCTTTGACAACCGAGTCTTAAGTTTGGGTATTAGTGCATTCTCTTCCATCAACACATGCTTTTCGCGAACAATTATTGGTATATATTCCAGACAGGCAGAGACAACAAGTTATAGATTCTGCTGGGTTATGAAAATGATGTAGGGGTTGTTTTGGTGAAGCGTTTGAACAAAGATGAGAGATTAATTATTGATTCAATGTTTAGGGAAATAATGTCCAAACACTTGTTTTCACTTATGGAAATTCTACAATTAAAATAATAATTTTCTATCACAAATATTAATTACAAAGCTCAATGCTTACATGAATAATGTCCAAAAATTTGTTTATATGTATAGCAATATATGGACTTACAATTTATTCTACTCTTGAAATATAAATTAAAAATAATAAAACAATAAAATACACACACACATATATATATAATTTTTTATTAAAATAAAAAATTGTAATTTAATGTGGAGACAATTATTGCTTTACATAAAAAATTGTGGAGATAATTACTGCTTTACATCGAAAATAAAAATTTAGATGAATATGCAAAGATGTCAAATTTTCCAATTTACATAAATGAACTCTCCATCGTTTACAATTGAATGAAAAAACACTATACAATTCAATATAGAAAAACTACATGTGGTTAGTTTACAATTGAATGGAAAAACACTATATACAATTCAATATAGAAAAACTACATGTGGTTAATTGAATTTTACTTGACTATCTCAATTCTTAGGAACCTATAATTAAATATGAATGCAATGTCTTTGCATAGTGATTTGATTCCTAGATGCATATTTTCTAACGTTTGAATTTGAACTTTTAACGTTTTACAAGAAGCCATGTATTAGAAATACAATTTTTAACCACATTACAATTTCTTGTTTTTTATAAATGCTTTTGCATGCATAAATGGATCTATGACACACTCAATTTAATTTAATTTGGTTGATTTTTAGAATGTATTGGCATTTTGAGTGTCTAGTATTTAGTGTTTCAGCTTGCAGTTGTAATGACATTCTAGAATGCATGCTTTTGTTAACAGACTCAGATATACTTACAAATTATAAACTTAGTAAAAAAATAAACAAAAAAAATTAAATTTAATGTTTGAATTGTTATTGTTTGATTATGAAAATTAAAATACATGTTTTTTAATTTAAAAATTCTATCAGCCTTTCTTTGCACCTTTTGGGGCAATTGCTAGTTTACTTCTGATATTAAGTAATTTTTCAAGTTTTTAGTTCCGATTGTTCCTTTTATTAGTCATAGAGTATAGAAATTTAGTTTCGGTCAAAATTTGTACTATTATAACATTATGTGCGTATCGTAAATAAAATAATTAATCTTCAGAAATGAAAGTTCAATTTTTTGGTTGGTTGAAATATTTGAAAAGACTATTTAGGTGTGTAGTTATAGGTGACGAGCGAAATAAATAAATAAGTAAATATGTTTATTTAAAAAAATGCAAAGTAACGTCACACATGACCATTTATGTGATAAAATTACTTGACTGTAATTGTAATGAATATAAAATATGTTTTGTGTTTTATATGTCTTAGAAATAAATTAGTGAGAAAATGACATGTTTATTCGAGACTATACATATTCTTAATAAAAAAATATGCTTATTGGACTTGTTTTAAATAAAAGTTGAATTAAAAAATAAGAACATTAATGATCAAATCCTTTTTTTAGAAAATGTAAAGTTCCATCCAAACATTAAATAAAACCAAAATATAATTAAAGAGAACTTGAAGAGTGTAAACCACATTTTACTTGAATTTTGGGAGTGCACATCTAAAGATAATTAAAAAGTTTTGTATTCTAAAAATTTAAGAACATTGATGATCCAATTCCATTGTTGATTTCCAATAGTATTAACACACCCTCAACAATTAATATATTCTCTTGATTGCAGAGGGGCACGTTTGGTATTCATAGCAGAAAATTTAGTGTGGAGAAGTAGAAGTGAAATTGCATAATACATTAATCATCTAACACCTTGCAAAGACCTCTAAAACCCATTAGTCAATTTAACATCACACATTAGTCAATTTAACATCACACGGGGAGTTGTGAAGCTTGTTGTGAAGGAGAGTTGTGAAGCTTGTCATGAAGTAGAGTTGTAGAAAAGTATGAAGAAGAAAAATATGAAGATTAGAGTCTATGAAGTCATCAGCCAAAAAATAAATATATAGAGGATTCAAACTAGTAAGTACATCCTATTTTTATGCTTTTAATAGTTTGTTATTTTGTTCCAATGTCTTTCAACTTGAATCACATTTTCTTGCTTTGTTTATGCTTTGTTTCTCCTCTGTTTATATGCATTTCATAGTTTTTTTGTTTTAAGTCACATGCATTTTGGTGCAATGGGGAGGCAAAAAGGATATAATATAATATATAATTTTTTTTATTTTATTCTTATTTATTTCTTTTCAAGTGCATAGTCTTCTAATTTTTTTTTCTTTGGCAAGTCACTACAACTTATTTAGCACACATTGTCCAAAACCTCAATGCTTGCATGCTATTAAATGATTTTGGCAACGTTCTTTTCAAAATCAATTTTATGTCCCTGACTTGCCTTGAACATAATGAATGAATTTCATTGCCTTCTTTCAAGTGGGGTTTGCAATACTATTAACAAATTTTCCAATGAAAGAAGGAAAGGAAACGAGTCAAATAGTAAGTTTGACAGTATTCCAAAAAAGGGTACTCCAGGACACAGTGACACATTCCCCTATGGATTTTGACGTTGATGCAACAAAAATGCAAAAGACAAATGGTCTAGCACACACAACGACTAAAGCCACAAGGGTTCAATTCCATAATATAAATCAATTCTTAAGTTTTAGGATTTTAAGAAAAAAGGGGTTAGAATCAAAATTAACAAGTGTGTAGGAATAAATTATGAATTAATAAAAATTCACAATAGAAATCAATTCGTAGGGCTCGTTTGAACATCAATCCATTTAACAATCATACAACTTACAATAAAAATTACTACTCATTACAGAAATACATGCCAGTTCATACAAATTTGAAGGTACGAGGGTGTTTACAAAACTTTAGAACTATAGTTAAACTCGGCATAGGAGAAATGCGAGAATTCATCCTTTCTCTTTTTATTCCCCAAAAAAAACTGACTATGACAACCAAGAGACATGAAATGTGAATAGTTTCCCCTTCTCTACAAAAATAAGGGAAACGAAAAACTACGTTTACAACAATAAAATAACTTTCAAGATGAGTAACTTCTCCAACTAATTTCTAAAAAAAAAATCAACACTTACTCTAAAATTAAATATTTAAAAATTCTTAACAAAAATATTTTCCCAACATTACCATGTGACCATCCCATCACATTGGTAAGCTCTTGTCCAAAATTCATCAAATTTTTTGTTTGTCCAATGTACCTACATCAAGCTCCCCATGAAAGAAATATTTATGAGCTCCTACTTATAAGGTCTTCTAAAAAATGACCTACTTTTTGAAGAGCTACAACATTCATCCAAGTAGAATCCTCAATCAGATGACCTTTACACTTCGCTAAGTACTCCATATAGTTTCCTCATGTTTTCTTTGCAACCTTTGTGTTGAAAAACATTTCAGCTTCCAATGTCTTTTCCATCAGAAATAGTTTTACCCACCGATACTCATTTAATTCATCATTGTCCATGTATGTTATAAGTAAGTCTTTGCCGCCAATTGGATAAGGATAAAAATTAGTCACATTGAATATTAGTGAAATACATATGCCTGTGAGTAACTCCAGTTCATAAGAATTTGTAGAAAGCTTACAAAGTATCTTGCAAGGACCTATTTTCTTCATCTTCAGTTTATTATACTCCTTCCTTGGAAATATGATTGCTTAGGTGAGCTAAGACCATGTCTCCCACCTCAAAGTTCAAATCTCTTCATTCTATATATGTTTTTTTCTTGTATTTGAAGTTTCTGACTTGTAACCTCTGCTTAACTTACTCATGTAACTCACTCATTGTTGTTGTGAAATCTTATCCTTTAACAATTATCTGAGAATCGTTAAGAAACATTGATGCCTTATCACAATTACTACAATATCATTTACTAGGTAATATATTCATTGTTCATTCATTTGATAATAAAAAATTTGATGAGAGCCATATATAAAGTGTATCATAAAACATTCTCATAACCAACATATATTCAACATAATTAACAAAGCTATAACATCCATAAAAAACACATATGAACAAGTATGTTTACCCATCAATACAAGAGGAAATGAGTTCTTATTCACATATGCGAAATGCAACCAGGTCTGGGACTTCGACAAACCACCCAACCGTAGATTGGGCTAAAACAAATCTTTCTTTCATCTAATCACCATGTGCCATATTCAAAGCATCAATGTAGGATCTCATGGAACAAATAAAAAAAAACATACTAGGGCTTGCAATGCCAAACCACCTCAACTCTCAACCAGTGAATCCACCTCACTCTCGAACATCACTAACCATCACCAGATTGGTCTCTACCTAAGTTTTCTAGGGCTTGAGAGTGTTTGTTCCAACTAGGGCTTCCATGAATAGTAAGTGAACCCACAGTTGTTGTCGGACTTCTAGAGCGTTTGTGCAGCCAAGGCTTCCAATACTAGTAACTCAACTCACCAAGGGCTTTTAGAGTGTTTGTCCACCAAGACTTCCAAGACTAGTAACACAATCCAAGCTGTTACATGGCTTCTAAAGAGTTTATCCAACCAAGGCTTCTAAGAAGTGGTAACTCAACCCACAACCATAAGGAACATGAGAACCAACAAGAAAACAAAAGGAAAGACACTTACAACACCATGGCTATCTAGGAAATGGTAAGACTAGGCGAATCCAATGCCAATCTAGGAAATCCACCATATCAATGACTAATCATAACCAAGAAACTACATGCATGTGTCATGCATGCCAAAACTAGCAAGGAAATCATACAAGCAACTCGGTACCTGCAAGAAAATCCCACTATAGTTGTTGATCCATATGTCCTCTTGTGCTTTTCCACTCTTCCTTTACCTCCTTGCTCCAAATCCCAAATATGCCACACTCCTCCAAAAGTGCTCCAAGAAAACTCTAAGTGTCCAAGAGTATGAGAAAGAGTAGAAAATGAAAGCTACGAAACTAAAAAAAAAAAAAAAAACTACAAACTGATCCTCAGAATCCTTTTGATTAATAAGGTCTCTATTTTTCTTCATTTTCCATTATTTTCCTCCATTTTCCTCATTGCATCCAACGCGTAACCTTTCACCTCCCTTTTCTCCTAATTTCCATTATTTTCAAAAATAAATTGCCAATTAATCTCACTTTGCCTTTCCAAAGCCTTTGTCAATTTCCATAGCCATTAATTAATTACAAACGATCTCCAACACTATATTTTTGCCCAAAATTTAGCTTGAAATGCGTGTCCCATAACCATGGTTATTATTTTTTCCTTTACTAACTTTATTACACAAATATTTGACCAAGGTTGTTACAACCAAGAATATTTGATGTGTTCATTGCCCTCCAAATTTGATGTATTTTCTCTTTTATCATTCTCACAAAAACAACACAAGAAAGATTTCACAATTTACATGTGGAACCCCAAGATGTCCATCAACATATGGATGATTTAATTACATATCATATGTGTAATTCTACTCCTCGCCATTTGCCAATAATTGTTGTGATAATTAAGATGATTATTCTCCTTAATAATTATTGTGGAATGTAAGAGGGTTATCACCTAAAAATTGTGTAAATGCATAATTAAAATAATAGGAAATTTTTAATTTAATAAATTTTTTGATGTTGTT